>OU898282.1:73764418-73896918 GCA_918026665.1 Diabrotica balteata | reverse complement strand
ATATACCAGGCGTTCCTTAAAATTACCTAGTTAGTATCCAAACATTTTCATACAGTCCCAAGGTTATTTTTTTTAAAGAAACACATTATAGTTTTTGCTTCAATTTGAAGCAACGTGTTGACATTTCTTGGTTTTTCTTTACTTTCTTGTATGAACAAAGGACTTTGTAGTAACACAACTGTGTTTTTTTAGCCTAGTTACGGATTCCAGGACAAGTCTGGGGAAGAGAAAACTTTTAATTTAATTTTATGGGGATTTAAGCATCAGGGGAAGAATTATATGGTTTTAGTTTAAAGAGTAAAAAGTCTCAGTACCTTTATTGGAGTCCAGTTTTGGACCTCTACCCACCTGCATCTAGTTCTTCATCTTGACCACCTCCCAGGTCCACCGAGGAAGAAACCGGCAGGAAGAACTAGTTTTTGTTTTTTTTGTTGTTTTCATTTAATATTTGTAATAATACCTTTTAACTTCCTCTTCAAGGCTTTAACTTTTTATTAATAATAATCATATTCATTTTTTTTTTAAATAATAGTCAGTGTAAATTTGTAATAATACCTTTTAACTTCCTCTTCAAGGCTTTAACTTTTTATTAATAATAATCATATTCATTTTTTTAAATAATAGTCAGTGTAAATTTATAAAAACATTTAGTATTCATCAAGGGTTGAGATTGTAACTCCCCTGGAATCTCTCGTTAACAGGTTATAGTGTGCACACATATCTGGAGAGGTTTTATTTCATTTATTCGATAATTGTAACATTTATATCATTATATATTTCATTTTATATTATATTTATATAACTTGCATAATCTTAGTCAACATTTCACATAAATAGGTACATTTGGGAAAGGGGAAACTGTTTTATCATTGTATTTAGGGTTTTACTGTAAATATAGATTAGTTAATTGTACATAAGAGGTGTTGGGTTATATTGTTAAATATAAGGGGTTAAATAAATTGTACATAAAATAGGTATTTATTAAAGTTGGGTTAAAACAATTTAAGATTTCACTTGGTACCTATCCTTTAATATTTCAGCAATACAAGATATCTTGGAAGAAACCATTTAACTTCCTGGCGCCCAAACATTCAGTAGAGCAACTTTATCTTTCTTCTGTTTATTTTTTGGTAGTTTCTAGTCATTAATTCTTACATCTTACGGTCACTGTAGGGCATGCAAATTGGCCGAATCCCTCTTTGATTGTCAAGTGGTCATTCTCCTGCATAGTCGCTAGCCAGCATTAATTTTATTATTTTTTTTTAAAAATTCATATTTATCCTTTATTTATTTCTTTCGCATAATTTATTTCTATCTAATCCCTTTCATCTTCTGTTAGTCCACATATTAGTTCGTTGGTGTATCAAGGTACATTTTAGAGTTTACCCTATTGCTACACTACACATTCTTGTTATATTGGCGCTCCAGCCAATCCATTTTTGTTACATTGGCGCCCAACGTGGGGCCTTTTCTCAGTTCAGACCGTACATTCTGAAGTATATTTCTCTTTGCAAAATATTCTTTATTATTTCTTATTTGTTCCTGTTGCTCTTTGTTCATTTTTTTAACTTCTTTATTTATTTATTGTTTTTCTTATTAGATTTACATTTATAGATATACTTGTATTGCTGTAGTTTACTTATATTCATATTTAAACCCTCACCTTTTAATCTCATTGTGTACAGTTAACTATCTATCTTACTATTATTGAACTTTAAGAATTTAATAATTTAGATATTACTATTTTTTATACATATATATATTAGCCAATATTGGTGAATTTTTTATATTCAATTATTTGTTAACCATATACTTGTTGAAACCATTGTGCGTTGCTTCAAGGATTGTGTTATATTTACTTAACTGACTTAACCATTTTTAAATTTTTTTGAATAACTTTAGATTATTCTTGGATTGATTTTGTGGTGTGTTGGTACATACTTACTTATATATAAATTTTTTTGAAAACTTTATATTACTATTCGATTGTTTTTGTGGAGTGTGAGTATATTATCTCCTTGTCTATTCTACCTATTCATCTATTTGTTTTTCTTTCACAATGTCTGCATTCAAGGTAGAACATTTATTAGTTAAAGAATTAGATTATGAGTTGAGAATTAGGGACATTCCCATTGATGCTTCTTCCAATGTGGATTTAAAACGCAAGATATTGCGTGGAGCTCTAAGGCAAGAAGAAGGAAATAGGAGCTTTCGACAAATTTCTGCCACCAGTATTCCCTTTTTGGAACAACAAGAAGAGATTGATGAGACTATGGATGATTTGGCTAAAAGGATATCCGATTTTAGAGGGACTGTCCAAGATAGCCTATACTCCAGGCTGATATCACGTCTAGCTCATGTCTCAGGCCGTATTCATTTATTGTCTTGTTCGAATGAGGAGCAACAAACTTATAAGCGCTCAATTTCAATCCGAATTCTTAGCCTAGAGGGTGAACTTGATTCACGAGTAAATCCCATTGCTACATCAACTCCTATTTCTTCTGTCCAAGCAGCTAACTCATTTCTACACCCCAAACCCGTTCAGGTTCATAAATGGGGGATTACATTTTCTGGTGAAGGTCATTATGACCAAGTAATTTCTTTTTTGGATAGGGTGGAATGTCTTCGCATATCAAGAGGAGTGAGTGAAGATGATCTTTTTGCAGCTTCTGCTGAGTTGTTTACAGGCACAGCTTTTACGTGGTTTATGAATAACCGCACTAACTTTTCTAATTGGTCTGATTTGGCTCAGAAACTTAAATCTGATTTTCTTCCGTATTCATTTCAAGATGACCTTCTAGACCAAATCAAAAATCGTAAACAGAAGCCAAACGAGTCTGTTACGATGTTTATAAATAACATTTTGGGTATGTGTAGTCGCCTTGAAACACCTCTGACAGATTCTGCAAAGATTAAGATCATCCTCAAATGTCTACTGCCATTTTATCATCAGCAATTAGCTTTAGTAGACATCACCAGTATAGCAGACATAACCGAGAAGTGTAAACGTTTGGAGGAAACTTTATCTTGGTCTTCTCAACCTCCAACCACTTCTAAACACTCTTCTGACTCTTTCGGTCATCAAAATTCTTTTAGACACCGTTCTTGGCAATCCAAAGGTCAAGAACGTAATATCTCCACATTAAGTTCTGTAGTATGCTGGAATTGTCGTGAGTCTGGCCATACTTTTTATGATTGCGGCATCCCTCGTACCCGTATTTTCTGCCACGGTTGTGGTAAAGAAAATACCCTCAAACGCAATTGTTTTAGGTGTTCGGGAAACGAACGATCGGAGGTCCGTCCCCTGAGCGTTTCTCCGTCCACACCCCCATCAGGGAATCAAACCGTTGCATCAAACGAAGTCACTGGTCCAACCACGTCAAGCCACCCAAACCCATCTTCCAGTCGGAAAGGGAAAGGGGTTGTTCCAAAAAAACCAACACACACCACACCAAGTCATTCCAAGAAGTAACTTCTCAATATAATACATTTGATTCGCATAGATTATCTTCCCCAAATATCTTCCCAGATTTTAGTAATAAACATAATAGTAGCAGTGTAGTAGTTCCAGTATCTATACCAGAATCTACCACAATTCAGGAGGATTCTTTTATTTCTGATTCTTCTTGTTTGCCTATTGCATCCTCTGATTGTGTAAGTAGAGATAATAAGTTTAGTTTAGTACCATTTAAAGTTTTTGACCAATCAGATAATGATTGTTTTGATTTGAATTCTTTATTAGTGAGAAAACATAATGATAATAGACCTTATCTTCCTATTAAGATTTTAGGACAATCTTGTTTAGCTCTTTTAGATAGTGGCTCGAACATTTCTGTGATAGGTTCACATTCATTAGCTTTACTGAAAAATGCTGAGATTTCTATTATGCCCATTTCTTCTCTGCAAGTGTCTACTGCAGATGGTACAGTTCAGTCTATTACCGGCAAATTTGAAACTGAAATCACAGTAGCAGATTTATGTAAACAAATTACATTCTATATTATTCCTTCAGTTCAGAATTCTATAATTTTAGGTATGGATTTCTTAAATGCTTTTAATAGCACACTAAATTGTTCTAATTTTTCCTTTTCTATTTCTCAATTTAATCTGTCCTTACTTAGTGCTATTCAGGATTTTACTAGTTTATCTAGTTCCGAACAAAGGCAATTAGAGAATATGATCTCTAAATTTACAACTCTTTCGTCGAAAGACAAGTTAGGTCGTACATCCTTAATATCTCACACTATCGAGGTGGGAGATACCACACCTTTTAGACAATATCAGTATCCTATTCCTCAGGCTTGGCAAGTTGACTTGGAAAAGGAAATTGATTCCATGTTAGAGTTGAATATCATTGAACCTTCCACGTCTTCTTACTGTAGTCCTTTGTGGTTAACCAAGAAAAAGGATGGATCTTTTAGGGTTTGCTTCGATGGTCGAAAGTTGAATAATATTACTACAAATCGGGATGCTTATCCTATTCCCCGAATAGACGTCATTCTCAGTAAACTTCAGAATGCTAGGTATATTTCTTCTATCGATCTATCTAAAGCCTTTTTACAAATTCCTTTGAGTGAGGAAAGTAAAAAGTATACAGCTTTTGCAGTTAGTGGGAAAGGATTATTTCAGTTTGTCACTATGCCTTTTGGTCTTGTTTCAGCTCCTCAGACAATGTGTCGTCTGATGGACTTAGTCATTGGTCCTCAGTTAGAGCCCTATGTGTTTTATTATTTGGATGACATTTTGGTTGTCACTCCTGATTTTTCCCTTCATATGGAAATTTTGGATAAGTTGTTTTTACGTCTTAAAGAGGCTAATTTAACTATTAATTTAGATAAGTGTCAGTTTTGTCGTCCTAGTCTTAAATTTTTAGGATATGTAGTCGATAGTAAAGGTTTAAGGACTGATCCTGATAAAGTTACAGCTATCAAAGATTTTCCTATACCTAAGACTACTACTCAAGTCCGTAGGATATTAGGTATGTGTGGATATTATCGTCGGTTTGTGCCGTCTTATTCTACTTTGTTATCCCCACTTACAGACCTCCTTAAAAATAGGAAAAAAGGCCAAACCATTACATGGACTTCAGAAGCCGATGATGCTTTCCGGCGTATAAAAGAAGCTCTTACTAGTGCTCCTGTCATGACGTCTCCGAATTTTAAAGAGCATTTCTATCTCATGACAGATTGTTCCAACACTGCTTCAGGTGGTGTACTATTTCAAATGAAGGATGGTTCGGAACATCCAATAGCTTATACCAGCAAAAAGCTCAATAAAGCACAGAAAAATTATTCCACCACCGAGAGAGAACTTCTTGCAATTATCCATGGTCTTGATGCCTTTCGGTACTATCTTGAGGGTCGTAAGTTTACTATCATCACAGATCATAGTTCTTTATTATGGTTACATTCCATGAAAAATCCGTCACAACGTTTGTCCCGTTGGATTTGTAGGCTTTCTGTCTTTGATTACAATATTGTTCATCGCAAAGCCAATGGTGTTGTGGTTGCAGACGCGTTGTCACGTACATTCGATATCAATCTTTTAGATCTGTCCACTTTATCTCCAGATAATTGGTATCGAAAGATGATTCATAATGTCACCCAAGAACCTACTAGGTATCCTGATTTCAAGGTGGAGAATAATATCCTCTATAAACATGTTATCAGTCCAGTTGAATCTCTATCGAATATGTCTGATTGGAAAATAGTAGTCCCAACATCTAATAGGGATGAAGTGTTGAAAACCTTTCATGATGATGTGACATCAGGTCACTTTGGTTTTTACAAAACATTTAGTAAAATAGCTGAGTTATATTACTGGCCTGGTTTGCGCAACTCAGTCAAGAAATACATCTCTAGATGTAGAGTTTGTGCAACATGCAAGCCGAGTAACCTACCTCAAGCTGGATTAATGGGTTCGTTTAGGAATATTAATTTTCCGTGGCAAATGATCTCTTTAGACCTTATTGGACCGTATCCACGTAGTTATTTAGGTAACACATATTGTTTGGTAGTTGTAGATTACTTCACCAAATTTCCTTTAGTTTGTCCTCTGCGTAAGGCTACAACTCCAGCCATTTTGAAGTTCTTAGAGGAACAAGTGTTCTTACTATTTGGTATTCCCCAAATAGTATCATGTGATAATGGTCCACAATTTGTTTCTAAGGCATTTAAAGATCTTTTAAGTAAATATAAGGTCCAAAAGATATTCTACAATGCAGCTTATCATCCGCAAGCTAACCACACTGAACGTGTAAATCGTAGCATTGTTACTGCTCTTCGATCTTACACTTACAGTGATCATAGAGCTTGGGATAAGTATATCCATTCAGTTGCTCAAGCCATTCGAACTTCTGTTCATGAAATCACTCAGTGTTCTCCAGCTTATGTTAATTTTGGTAGGCATGTTCCACTGTCAGGTGATTATTTTGGTTTAATTTCTGAAAATTCGACAACTCTTCCTCAAATTTCTGAGAAACTTCACCGTATGGAAGATCTTCAAAACCTACCTCCAATATTCGCTGACATTAGGAAGAAGTTGAAAGCTTCTTACCTTAGAAATCAGCATCAATATAATTTGAGGAAACGAGAGTTGCGATTTTTTGTGGGCGATCGAGTTTTGAAACGGAATTTTGTAAAATCAAATAAAGGTGATGCCATTTCTGCTAAGTTTTGTCAGAAATATGTTCCCTGTACTGTCGTTAGGGTAATATCTCCTTTAGTTTATGAATTAAAAGACAATTCGACAAATAGACGAATTGGTCAATTTCATATAAAGGATTTACTCCCTGATAATACAACAGATGAGGCAGCATCTTCATCTTCAGAGGAAGATTAACTTAATGTCTATTAAGTCAACTTATTCCTATGATTGTTATTGTTTTGGCTCGGTTTGGTTACGATTTGATATTTTCTTAGATTTTTGTTATTAATCACCAGATTTGGAATATCTACAGCTTATAATTTGATTAGTATTTGTTTATAATAAGTTAAAATTATTAAAGCCATTAGAGATTTTTACTTATATTAGGTGTTGCACTGGTATGGAACTAAATATTGTAATGCTACTATACTGTGCTATATGTTTATGTGTTGTATCACTTTCTTCCCATTTTACTTACTTGTTTTGCCAGTTGGGAAAGAAGTTGTAATTTTTTATGTATTTGGATTAAGTTTATTGGTCATGACTAGTTTATAGTAACATGTATCTCGATTTGCTATGTGGGATGTTTTTTTAAATCAGTCATTAGGAATTTATATAGACAATTAGTATGCATAATTTTAGGACACTCCTATATTATTTAGATTATTCTGCCTGTGTATATGTGAATGAATACGTGGGTTCGAAGTTTTAGTTCAATTAGTGGCCACAGTTGTTCAATGAATTTCGGAATTCACCATTTTCATGACAAGCTGTACAGTTATCTAGGCAGTAGAATGTCTTCCATTGTTAATGTTAATTAGGATTTGAATATTTAGCTTAATATATTAGCTCCTTAATATTTTATTAGCTCCTTAGCTCCTTAATATTTTCAGACTTTCGTCTAATAACTGAATTGTTCCTTAGCTGATTTATTATTCTTACTTATATAGTTTATTGGAGGAAGCAATCCATGACATATTCCCTTTACAGCTAGCAAGTTTAGATTACAGTTATGAATAGTATTTCATATTTTAGCAACAAATGACCATTTACAGTTATTTTCACTTCTTTCCTTAGGCACTTATTTATATTTTGGTATATTGAACAAGAAATTATCCTGTTCTCTTTTATTAATATCAGAACGACTTATAAATTTGCAGTTTCTTCAGAAATTGGTCTACTCGTTCTTGATGTTCTGTTTTGTTATTACTTCTACCTTAACTCTTACTGTTTTACTACGGTTGTTAGAGTTTACTGTCACATTAAACTCCTTTTAGTGATCTTATGTTAGATATTCTTATAAATTTGTTGTAGCTACCTGCTATGGTTATCGAATATCAGCATAAGTTGATTTTGTTGTAAGAAGTTACCACAGCAGTTCACACGCTTTGGTACTCTACCTTTTGAGCTTAGGTTGTTCAGCTTTGCATTTGCTAGGATGATTGAGTTTATAACGCCTCCTAGTTTTTATTTTTGGTCTCTATTTTGGATCCCAAATGTACTGATGGCATATCATCAGGATGGAATCGATTTTATGGCTATCCTTTTGTTTAGGCCGTTAGTCCCACATTTGGATCCAATAATTTATTTGATGAGTTTTAGGTTAGGCACATACTACCGGATGTGGGTATATGTGGACCTACCCTATTTGGTTATAGTGTGAATTGGGTCATTATTTGCCTGATTGATTATCTTTGGATATGCTACTTTATAAATCTGTTGTCCACTGTATGGTCAATTTTGGATTACCATCCAATTCGACACTTATATTGTTTTATATACGTTTAGTATTTTTATTGTTACGTATATTGTTTTATATACGTTTGGTATTTCTTATTGTTACTTATTATTGTGTATCGGTCCACCTATTTGCCTGATTGATTATTCCTTGGATATGCTCTCCTATAAATCTGTTGTCCATTGATGAGTCAATTTTGGAACCAGGGTCCGATTTCACATTATTTTGGATTATTTGTATTGAGCATTTGTATTACTAGTCTATACTATGCTATGTTAGAGTCTTACTTTACTTTAATTTTACTCTAAATAGTATGTGTAGTATGGGTATCTTTAGATGAAACCATTTTCTTTATTCCTACATCACTCACAATCTGTGGTTAATTATAATCGTGTGAATCGATGTAGATTGTTTTGGAAGTAATTATAGTGAGTTATATTACAATGAGTTAATATAATAGCTGTATTTGGCAAATTGGTGCCATGGCTATAATTTTTATATATGTTTATATATTTTTTTTCTCGATTCTTGATTGCTCCACATATGGTTGAAGTATTGGTTAACCTACATCTATCCAATCAGTCAAGTGAAAGGAAAAAAAAAATTTTCACTTTAAAAATTTTATTTTCTCCAAGTAAGAGGGGAATGTAACGAGTCCGTTACTTAAATACCCACTTACTGTCCTGTTCACTGGAATTCTTTAATTTAATTACAAATTAAATTCATTTCGAAATATTCTTAAACCAAAAATTCAAATAACTTCAGTAAATTTTATGCCTAAAAGTTGGCAGCAAGTTGCGCCCTCTATGTAAAAATTCTACTTCGTTTCTGTCGTAACATCGTGTGTTCGTTACTTGGTCTTGGAACCGTGAAGTGAGCAGACGTGTTCAGAGGCGGCTGTGGGGGCCATCTTTATTCCATGAGTTTGGTTTAATTTTTTTATTTTTTTGGAAAATCAGTTGTGTTGGAAGAAGCCTTTTTGTTATTTTGTTGTTTTGGGAAAACACTTTAAGTTTGGACCACAGCCGGTGAGTTTTAAATTATAAATAAATTATATATAAAACATGTCACATCATCCGCCTTGTTGGTGAAATTTAAATCTATTTCTTTAATCCTCTTTCAAAATACATTCTGGTCTATTTAACTATTCCATTTATTTCCTAAATACCTCAACAGATTACAAGTAATAGATTTTTATAATTTTATTTCTTTACGAGTATGAAAACCAACAATTATAAATTATAATTCCATACCGTTTAAACCGGCTAATACTTTTTTTTCGATTCTATAATCTATATACCAGGCGTTCCTTAAAATTACCTAGTTAGTATCCAAACATTTTCATACAGTCCCAAGGTTATTTTTTTTAAAGAAACACATTATAGTTTTTGCTTCAATTTGAAGCAACGTGTTGACATTTCTTGGTTTTTCTTTACTTTCTTGTATGAACAAAGGACTTTGTAGTAACACAACTGTGTTTTTTTAGCCTAGTTACGGATTCCAGGACAAGTCTGGGGAAGAGAAAACTTTTAATTTAATTTTATGGGGATTTAAGCATCAGGGGAAGAATTATATGGTTTTAGTTTAAAGAGTAAAAAGTCTCATTACCTTTATTGGAGTCCAGTTTTGGACCTCTACCCACCTGCATCTAGTTCTTCATCTTGACCACCTCCCAGGTCCACCGAGGAAGAAACCGGCAGGAAGAACTAGTTTTTGTTTTTTTTGTTGTTTTCATTTAATATTTGTAATAATACCTTTTAACTTCCTCTTCAAGGCTTTAACTTTTTATTAATAATAATCATATTCATTTTTTTTTAAATAATAGTCAGTGTAAATTTGTAATAATACCTTTTAACTTCCTCTTCAAGGCTTTAACTTTTTATTAATAATAATCATATTCATTTTTTTAAATAATAGTCAGTGTAAATTTATAAAAACATTTAGTATTCATCAAGGGTTGAGATTGTAACTCCCCTGGAATCTCTCGTTAACAGGTTATAGTGTGCACACATATCTGGAGAGGTTTTATTTCATTTATTCGATAATTGTAACATTTATATCATTATATATTTCATTTTATATTATATTTATATAACTTGCATAATCTTAGTCAACATTTCACATAAATAGGTACATTTGGGAAAGGGGAAACTGTTTTATCATTGTATTTAGGGTTTTACTGTAAATATAGATTAGTTAATTGTACATAAGAGGTGTTGGGTTATATTGTTAAATATAAGGGGTTAAATAAATTGTACATAAAATAGGTATTTATTAAAGTTGGGTTAAAACAATTTAAGATTTCACTTGGTACCTATCCTTTAATATTTCAGCAATACAAGATATCTTGGAAGAAACCATTTAACTTCCTGGCGCCCAAACATTCAGTAGAGCAACTTTATCTTTCTTCTGTTTATTTTTTGGTAGTTTCTAGTCATTAATTCTTACATCTTACGGTCACTGTAGGGCATGCAAATTGGCCGAATCCCTCTTTGATTGTCAAGTGGTCATTCTCCTGCATAGTCGCTAGTCAGCATTAATTTTATTATTTTTTTTAAAAATTCATATTTATCCTTTATTTATTTCTTTCGCATAATTTATTTCTATCTAATCCCTTTCATCTTCTGTTAGTCCACATATTAGTTCGTTGGTGTATCAAGGTACATTTTAGAGTTTACCCTATTGCTACACTACACATTCTTGTTATATTGGCGCTCCAGCCAATCCATTTTTGTTACAGGATGTAGAGATGATAGTTTGCTTCTTCTGTTAAGAGGTTTAGAAGAAGACAACTGGTAATAATCTTCAGATAAATGGTATTGCTGCATAGTACGAATCAAAAAGAAAAGCGCTTGATTCTGTTCAAGGACAGTTAGAGGACCCAGCTGTCTAGAGGAGCTCTCAGGAATTTTAAGATTGCTTACATACCTTAAAACATAAGCGAATATACGCTGTAATTTCAAAAATGAAGAATGTTTGTTGATTACTTCTGGAAAGTTTTCTGTAAGAATCATAGTAGATTGTTGCGCATTGTTTGTTGGCCACTGACATTCAGTTTGAACCAACCAAGAAGGTCCATGAAACCATAAATTTGAGGAAACTAAATTAGAAGGTGTCATCCCGCGTGTTAGTAAATCTGCAGGATTATCCTTAGTATTTATATAATACCATGAAGTGACATTCGACAGTTGCTGAATTTTTGCTACTCTGTTGGCGACAAAGGTCTTTAGTATATGTGGGGATGAATTGATCCATGATAGGCAAATTGTGGAATCAATCCAGTAGTAAATGTTTTGGAAGTCAAAATGACAAGAAGAAGATACTTTGTCAACAAGTTGTGCCAGTAAAACAGCGCCAGAAAGTTCCAAACGTGGAATAGTTAAAGTTTTGAGTGGAGCGACGCGTGTTTTGGCACAGTACAAGTTTGAAGTAAAATTTCCTAATGTATCACAGCAACGTATGTATATTGATGCACCGTAGGCATGCTGTGATGCATCGCAGAACCCGTGCAATTGTACTGAGGTTGGATTTGGACAAGACACTTGTCGTGGTATTTTGATAGAATTCAGTAATTGTAATTGAGTATAGTATTTAGCCCAAGTTGTGTGTAAGTCAGCAGGTACAGTTTCATCCCATGATATTTTAAGCTTCCAAAGCTCTTGGAGTATAATTTTAGCAGTCACAGTAACTGGTGATAAAAGTCCAAGAGGGTCGAAAATCTGTGCAGTTGATGATAAGATTTGCCTTTTTGTAATTCTGAAAGGATGAGTTGAACCACCAATCGAGTATTGTAGGCAATCAACATTGGGGTTCCAAAGTAAACCAAGTGTTTTGGTTTGGTCACCTTCACCAATATGCAAAGGAGTTTGGCTGACATTGGATAATGAAGCTGGATCATTTGAAATCCATTTTCTCAAAGGAAATCCGTAACTTAAAAGGAGACTAGTGATTTGTTCCTTAATTTTTATAATCTCATTTACAGTTTCTGCACCTGTTAGGAGGTCGTCAACATAAAAATCGTGTAAAATGATATTAGAAATTTTAGGAAATCTATTCATGTTTCTATAAGCGGCCTCTTGAAGTGATCTAATGGCAAGAAAAGAGGCAGAAGCTAATCCGTATGTCACAGTGTTTAGTGTGTACACTAGAATGTTATCATTAGCGTTGAAACGCCATAGAATCTTTTGCAGGTTACGTTGAGATTCTTGTACCAGTACCTGTCGATACATTTTTGCTACGTCTGCGCTCAACACATAGTTGTGTTTTCTAAAGCGGAGTAATATGTAAAATAAGTTGTCTTGAACGCTTGGACCGACCAACATAAGGTCGTTAAGTGAAACACCGGTCGAGCTTTTGGCTGAACCATCAAAAACGACACGAAGTTTTGTAGTAGTGGAGTCAGCCTTAAGTACACAATGATGTGGAAGAAAGAAACCATTTCTGTCATTTTGATCTTCAGTAAAAGACATGTGTCCAAGATCAATGTATTCCTTGATAAATTGATGATATTGAAATCGCATATCATTGTTTTTAAGTAATTTATGCTCCAATGTCAAGAATCTGTTAGTTGCTGCAGTTTTGGAGTCTCCAAGCTCAGAAATTGATTTTTTGAGTGGAATTGTGACGATAAAACGTCCATCTGCGTCTTGAGTTACATGTTCTTTAAAATGTTGTTCACAATAATTTTCTTCATCAGAAAAAAATTCAGTTTTTGGATACTCTTCTATTTCCCAGAATTTGGAAAGTTGGTTGCCCAAGTTGTTTGTTGCAGAACAGTGCAAACTTGTATATGTATTGTTTTTGGTGTGTATAGGTCCAGATATTAACCAACCTAACTTGGTTTTTTGTAATATGGGTAGATTATGTCCCAGTTTAATTTGCCCTATGCTTATTAGATCCCAGAATATATCTGCACCTATCAGTAAGTCAATAGGAGCAGGTTTGTTAAACTCAGAATCAGCCAAAGTAATATTTTCTGGAATGTTTAGTTTGTCAGTACTAATTGGCAAGGATGGCAAGTTACCAGTAATGCGAGTTAAGACAACGCAAGTTATACGTTTTTGAAAATTGTTGATGTTGGATTTGAACAGTAAAGAAATGGAGTATGTAACCTTAGTTTGTAGTTGATTTATTCCGGATATGGAACTATCAATTCGAATTTTAGGCAATTGTAGAATATTTGCAAGTTTGTCAGAAATGAAGTTTATTTGGCTTCCACTATCAAGGAGCACTCTACACTGATGTGGATTGTTGAAGTTGTCAAACACTGTAATGCAAGCAGTTGAAAGGAGTGTCTGAGATGGTGTGGAAATACTAGATGTCAAGCTGACAGTTTCATTTGAAGTGCTGGGGATCGATCCAATATCGTTTTTTGTGCTATGAGTAGCTTGAATCTGCTCCCTTTCATTATTTTGAAAGTGAAGCAAAGTGTGATGTATTTTTCCACATTTTCTACAACCAGAAGACTTACAGTTTCGTGTTATGTGATTATTGCCTAGGCAGTTGATACATAACCTCAAACGTTTCGCAATATTTAATTTTTCAACAGGTGTTAATTTCAAAAATGTGTCACAAGTGTACAAACTATGACTAGCATTGCACAAAGTGCAAGTAGTTGCAGTGGTAGAAACAAATGATTTTGTGTGCCTATGTGATTGTTTCAATCCAGTGTGTTTCGTGTGATCTTCGTCCTGATGCTGGGTTAATGATGATAAGATACGACAACGTTCTTCCAAAAAGGTGAGTAAATTTTGCAATGTTGGAATGTTCTTTGCATCAGTACGCGATTCCCAGGCTCGTTTTGTTATGTTATCAAATTTATTGGTAACAAGGTATATAATTAAATCATCCCAATGTTCAGTAGGCCGTTGTAGCACCTTTAATGCGTTCAAGTTCTTCTCGATTCCATCGCGAATTGATGTTAAGCCATAATAAGATTCTTTTGTCAAAGAAGGTAGATCAAAAAGAGCCTTAATGTGATTTTTAATAAGAATCTGTTTGTCCTCAAAACGATCTTTAAGTAGCTTCCAAGCAATGTCATAATTTGCGTCACACAATTGTAATGATTTAACTTTGTCTGCTGCTTTTCCTTGTAAGGAAAGCCGCAGGTAGTGAAATTTTTGTACTTTAGACATAGATGAATTTTCATGTATAATGGATGTAAAACTATCTCTAAAGAAAAGCCATTGGTCAAAAGAACCATCAAATGTTGGTAAGTTTAACTGTGGTAAACGAATGTTTGAAAAGTTACTTTCTGCAGAGCTAATGCTATCATTGTTATCAAGTGTATTATTGGTATTAGTAAGAGAAGTAGTTAGTTTTTTAGTAGCTGCAATAATTTTGTAAAAATCGTTTTCAAATTTCTCTCTCTCGCGGGAATGAACCTCACAATTAGCATCAAAATCAGTATCTTGTGCTTCGATTGTTGATTGAGCTGTGTTAAAATCGTCTAGCAGTGTTTCAGCTTTATTTAATCGCTGTTGCAGTTCGTATAAGTCGATTTCATCACATCTCAAATCTTTAATCGTGTTAAAATAGTTACTAAAACGAGTAAGGGTTGCTTTAATTGAAGTACGAGTAACTTTAGCAGAAGACATTTTAAATTTGTATAATATTACACCCTGTATATATGTATTTAGTAAAGACAAATTGAAATATATCGCTATATGTTTAATAAAAAAAATGTTAAAAATGATTATTGAAATGAAGTTAATCTATGTGATTGTAATAATTACTGTGTCGTTATTCTAAAATGAATGTAAAATTGAGTAAATAAAATTTCAAATTAGAATATAAATAAAATACAGTAAATATTGTCAGATAGAAACGAACGGATACCAGAATAAAAGCACACTAACCTGTTTATGGCGCGTCCAGCTGTTAAGTTAATCCGCTGTCGTCAGTAAAAGGTCCAATGCAGGTATTTTTCTGTTGTTGGATTGAATAAATGTAACTTATCCAATACAAGTAAAAAGCGATTTGTCGATATCAAATCGGGTTGAAAACTAATTTGTTTTAAATCCGGTCGAAGAACCAACTTTTATGTTAATAAATAGTGTAAGTTTTGAGAATTTCACGTTTTTATTATAAAGTTTAACACAATAGCGATACACAAATATAATTTTTAAATTGTCTTTACTCTTCGAAAGCTTGTAGTGGACTGTGTCTTTTCTCGGTGAGTGGGGGAGCAACCCGCACCCCTCGTAGCATCGTCTGGAATTCGGAACAGGTCCGGTTTGGCACTAACATATATATATATATATATATATATATAAATTATATATATATATATATATATATATATATATATATAATTAATATAAACTACTAAACCCAATATATCCGTATATATATATATATATATATATATATATATATATATATATATATATATATATATAAATATATATATATATATATATATAATATATATATATATATATATATATATATATATATATATAATAATATATATATATATATATATATATATATATATATATATATATATATATATATATATATATAAAATTTGAAATTCTTACAAGTATTAAATTATATTAACAAAATTTGGTACCTTTCTATCACTGAATGCCTAAAGTTTTCCAAAATTAAAGTTATAAACACCACTTAATATATTCTTAATCAGCCTGGGGTATCCTTGTATTTGTGGAATTGCTTTTTTCCAAATATAATAAAATATTTTAGTTATCTGCTCCCAACAATTTTAAATATGTTTCTTATTACTAATCTCCACTTACCATATAGATATTATAATTTTAAATTCTTGTAATCTCCATACAATATATTTTCAAACATACCGTATACTTACGGTATATGTACTTGTACTTGTACTATTGACTGCTTAACTTCTTAATGAATTAACTCCATACTGTCACTGTATTACTGTACTAATAATTAACTATCACTGTATTGAACTACCTATTTTGAATTAATTTACTTTCATACTCTCCAACTTAATCGTAGCTGACTGACTGACTTAATGAATTTTTCTAACTTAATCCCCTCTTCTAACTTAATATAATTATAACTGTCTTGAACTAACTTTCTTGATGAATCTAATTTATTGTCACTAACTTAATGAATTGTAACTGACTTAATGACTTAATCGTAACTTAATGCCTGCCTGCTCCAAATTACCTAGTATTTATATCCTTTTATCGTTCCAGACTGTTCTAGCAATAAACCATGTTCGAAACTCTTCACTGATATCTATATCAGTGTTTTTACTAGACAACTTTAATTAAGTTCTAAATGGATACAAACAAACAATTGTTTTATGATTTTACTTATTCTATTTTATTTAGGATAATAAAATTTTTTATCGTAAATTATTTTTTAACTATTTACCATTAATTATCGGTGATCTTTTCTCGATGGTGTAAAAGTCATATATAACATTTTTGATGATTTCTTCTTCTCCTTGGTCCAATTGAGTTTTTTTAACACGAGAACGTTTTCTTTTTGGACTTGTAAAAGATGAACTAGTCGCTCCTACCTTCTTTTCTTTTCTTATTTTGGATAAGGTGTTTTTACTTATACCTGTAGCTGCTAGAATCCTATCCCTATAGTTACCAATGTTAAATGTTACTAGATGAAAATATTGAGAAACAAAATGCATATTAATCATATTTACTAACACAATCTATATTAAGATCGGTTATTTTCTGTTTCAAGTAAATAGTAGAAAGTATCTGATGAAACATCGTAAATAGGTAATCACAAGGTGTTGTTTGTGGTGTATTTATACAAAATACAAACCAATCAGTTTGAGCTTGTTGCAAATGTAAAAGGTATTACCTTTTAGTAGAGTAATATTTACAGATTCTAAATTTGCATTAGACTCTATAAAAAATACAAAATTTGAAGGAATGAAGTGTCATATGTTATGTTTTTTAATAAACATGATTGTAAACTTAAATAAAACATTTATTTGGGTTAGAGGCCATGTAGGTATACCAGGGAATGAAAAAGCTGATACTCTAGCTAAGGAAGCAGTGCAAAATATAGTCTTGCAATATTTATACAGTAAGGGATATATTTAACTCAATAAAAAATAAAATTAGACTGAAATGGTAACAGCAATGGGAGAATATTGTTGAAAACTCGCAAAATACATATTTACAGATACACCCCACTTTACAGTTAAAGATGTGAACGTAGAAATATAAATTAGTATAACTTCAATGATTTATAAATATAATAAAAAATCTAAAAAGATCTAAAAAAAGTAACAAACAAGAACAAACAAAATATTTTTAAACATAAATAAAACATTATGTGGCTAATGGACTTGTTTCCGTGTCATATTTTTCACACACACACATACACACGCATAGGAAAATAAAATATCATTGACAATACTTACGTCAATTTGCTTAAAGGTATTAACAAGTTTTTGGTTGCTTCGAAATGTGCTGCCTCTTGTTCTATAAATGTAGTAACATTATAAATTATTGCCTTTGCTTGGCTATTTAATCCCAGCCCTTTCGTTCCTATCTTTTAGAAGCCATATTATAACTATTATTAATTAAACTTAACACATTATAAATAAACTAAACTAAACACTAAATGACTTAATAATTCACTAATTACTACTACCTATATTATACTAATAAACACTAATCTAAAATAAAATAATAAAATATCCAACACGATCAAATTAACAAGTCAAACACTTTCTACGATACGCAACTATGACACTGGCAAACTGCAAACTGGCTGTTTCTATGGTAACGCTAGTAAACAAGAACCACTGCGCACCGTCGAGTTATGAGTCATATTCCCAAACTAAACTTTGTCGGAGTCCTCTAGTCTCTAGTTTCTATGAGTCCTCTAGTCGAGTTTCTGAGTTAAAAAAAACAGTTAACAAAAAAAAGTTATTAGCTGTGACATATATGTCACTCTAGGACATACAGGGAGCAAAATAAGAAAAAATACGAAAGCTTTATTAAACTGTATATTTAAACAAAAATATGTTTTACATATGTATAGAGAATCATCTTGTATGAAACTGCTCATAACAATCAATGCACAACCACAAATCACACGTTCTACACATGGTTCTAACAACAGAAGTGCAATTTTAAAATGCGCATCGTCATCTTTTCTGGTTTAGATCACGATGTGATCTTGTTTGTCAAATCTGACGGTGTCGCTGGTTCGACTACCGAGACTGCTTGAAATTGAGGGTTTTGGTCGACCTGCACCTTTAGCTTCTGTAGCATACTGCATTAGATATAAAGTGGCTATATCTCTGCGAAAATCGATTTGTTTTATAGAATTGCCGGTCTTTTTATAAATATGCCAATCGTTTTCCAATAATGCCTCTAGTAACCATGTAAATAATGGGCACCACCGTTTTTTGGATCTAATACCAATTCTGTACCTTCCTATATTTTAATCCATCAATGGTAGTGAAATATTTAAATAAAATTTAAAAGATACATGCTATGTACTTTTATGTAAAGCTTAACTTACTTTTTGAGCTAAAAAATTGCAAGATAAAAAAATAAATGATTACTCTAGATTGATGTACATTTTTTCTAAATATTTATCAATAACTTATTTTGAATGTTTACAGGCACAAAATTTCCGCACACTATGTCTGAAAACTAGATAACATGCACTATAGTTTATTTTTATGAACGAGAGAGTAATTAGCATGATTTTAACTGATACATCCGACCACTCCATGGTCGTGCTCAAGATTAATTGAAAAATTACTTTGAATAATTGTAAAAAATAAATAAATTATTTCAGTGTTATAAAGTGTTATGTGTATGTAAACAAAAGTGACCTCTTTTATCACACACTATATTAGAACTGACTGGCCTACATTAAAAAGGGTTTTAAAAAATTCACATTTTTTTTTAATTTGTAAAAATTACAAAAAAAAAAGAGTTTTTAAAACCGTCTAAGGTATGTTAAATAGATGAATAAAAATATTAATATAAAACTTACAGCTACTTGTTACAAATCCAAATCAGATTCAGAAGATGAACTTTCAGAACCAAGATTTATAATAACTGGCTTGATCATTTTATCAGTAATATTGTCCAGCTTCCACATTTTTTCCTCTTCTTTAATAGTGTGATTTACTGCCTTCTCCCAGTTTTCAGGTTTTACATTATTTACGGCCTCCAAAAACAACTGTTTAACATCATGAATTTTAAAAGTGGTATTTTTTCTTGAAACTTCACTCTTTATCTGTGCCCATACCAGTTCAATCGGGTTTAATTCACAATGATATGGTGGGGATCTAAGAACTGTCATTCCACGATTTTTGGCAATTTCATCAATTTCGTATTTTTTAAATTTTTCTTTATAAAGGGCACACAACGAATAAAGTTCCTTTCTTATAGATCCGGGATGGTACGTAATATTTTTTGAACTCAGTCAATTCTGCAAGTCTTTTTTTAACCACTTGGTTGTAGGCAGTCCTTCTATAAGTCTGGAGTGATAACGTGCATTATCCATTACTATTACACAGTTCTTAGGAATAAGATCTATCATTTGTTCGAACCATTCTTGAAAGACATCAGCATTCATGTCTTCATGGTTGTCACCGGTACGAGTTGATTTAAAAGTTAATAAACCACCTTCAACAAAACCGTCTGAACTGCCAATGTGTACTATTATCAGCCTGCGTCCCTTTCCTGATGGTGGGTTTAAACCAGTAGATAAGTTATTTACAAAAGCGTGCCTTTGACTTGTAACAGTTTCATCCTGCCAAAATTTATTTGGTGTATGACCCTCGTTGATCCATGTTTCTTCAAGATAAAATATTTTTCTTTTTTGGTTTCTCATTTCCTTTATGGTTCTTAGAAAATGTCTTCTCCATATGACAATATCGCTTCTTTCTAATGAAATAGACTTTCTGAGATTCTTTTTCCAGCGGAAGCCTATTTCTTTTAAAAGTTTCCATAACGTACTTTGACTCATTTCTGGGTAATCCTTGTCGTCTCGAACTGAGATAAGAACTTTATAAAATGTTGGAAATTCTTGTCTAAAGAAGAATTCATGCACTTTCCGTCGAAGTCCTTCTTTAAAATAATATTCTATTTGAAATTTTGGTTTCCCTGGCATTTGAAAACTACCACATTTCTCTTCTTTAATAACTCTGTAAATCGTAGATTTCCTAACACCAAGTGTACTGCTAACTAACTCAACGCTCTCATCAACACTTTTACATAAACGTTTGTCTGTAAATGATTTAAAACAATTAAATATTAATGTTTTTTCATTAACTGTTAAAGGACCAATTTTTCGGCGTTTACACGGCACTTCCAAATTTTCCATAACACTAGTATACACAATAAACTGCACCTTGCAACTGAAGTACCTACTTTTAGTGAACTGTTAAGAATTTTGAATACGCCACTTGGACCTTCCTCCAAAATGAAAAAACCCACTATCACATTTTCTGTGGAATAAGTTTAGAAGAAGTCAATTACTGTCGTAGATTCCTGGAATTAAAGAATTAAATGTTTGATTGTTAAAACCCTTACTTCGTGGAATGCACTCATTTCAGATAAAATTAAACGTTTTATTTTATCTAAAGAATTAAACTTTATTTTGCAAATAGGTAGGTACTTATTAAACTTTTATTGGTTATATATAACCAATAAAATAAACATCTTACATTTCTTGCAAATTCATTAGTACCTGTTAACCTCCATCACTCCGTTACTGGCAACCTTATTAAGGGATTAGTAACCCTCACAACTATTGTATTCTATTCTGCTCCAACCTTTATACCTGGTGGTCATACCCAATTTAAAATTGTTTTCCTATATACTTCTGTAAACTTGTTGACAAATATCTGTTTTTCATTGAGTCACCCGTATCAACAGTTTAGAGATTTGCATACATAATTTATTGTTTTATTACTCTCTCATACATAAAAATACACTATAGAGGAAGTGTCCAATTGCACAATACGTACACCATCTATGCGATTCTATCACTAGTTTTCTTACAGGGCTCTGTTAAAATTACACAATATTGCGTAACTTATATGTCACGCTAGGATATTAAGGGTTAAATTAATAGATTCAATAATTTTATCTTCATCAAAAGAAATAAATTCAGAAGGTTCTTCATAATGACAATGGCCCAACTTGGGACTCAGAAAGTTTACTGCACAAAATTTGTATTGTTAGGATTCTCCGATTGTGTCTGACCACTTGGATCTAATGTCCTGTGTCTTTCACTACTATGACTTCGACTCATATTTTCCTGCCTTGTACTATTTCGTTCACTATTTTCACAGCTTTTATTCCTTCGTGTATGATTTACCTGCATGTTATAATTAGGTCGTTTTGTATTTCTCGTATTGTTAAAATCTTGTCTATTATAATTTGTATTTTTATTAACATTTTGTCTATTGTAACTAGTATTGTTATTAAAATTTTATCTATTTTGATTATTATTATTATTGTTAAAATTTTGCATAATATTACCACATCTATTATTATTATATGATTGTCTATATTGTTGATTATTATTCTTATTATATTGAAAGTTATTATTGTTTTTTCTATTATTATTATTCATCCTAATATCATTGTTATCATTATTACTTGTCATATTACCTCTTTGTATTCTTTGAATAAAATTAATAAAACTATCTATTGTTTGGATATTTTGTACAGTTACCGTTTGCACAACATCAGCATCAAAATGTCTAGATTCATTTAAGACTGTTTCATCCTCTTTAAGTGGTGGTTCTAAATACTTTGCAACCGCTATCAGCTTTAATGCATAATCTACCATATTTGATCTTAAATTATGATTATACTTTCCATAATAGAGAACTTCCCTAAATTCAGCTTGTTCTAATTTACCCCAATAATAATTTAAAAATTTATTTTCAAACGTTGGAAAATTATCCAAATCATTCTCAACACTGGCACACCAAGTTGCCGCATTGTCAC
The DNA here is from genome assembly GCA_918026665.1 of Diabrotica balteata. Taxonomy (NCBI): domain Eukaryota; kingdom Metazoa; phylum Arthropoda; class Insecta; order Coleoptera; family Chrysomelidae; genus Diabrotica; species Diabrotica balteata. The sequence goes on along the minus strand of OU898282.1, from coordinate 73,874,577 downwards.
TGAATGTCATTCTAATATAATCTGTAATATCACTAATATTATTCACTAATCTTAATTTATGTTTTAAACTATTTATGTATACTCTAGGATGCAAATTTTTTATATTACCAGAGAATTTAATCCCAGTGTCATTTGTTAAGTTTAAGTAAGGTCTCCCTATGTCTCTCATTTGTGAAATATCATCTATTCTCTGTTCCACATTTCTTATTTGATTACTATTTATTTGGATATTTTGTTGCATATCGTCTAATTTTTCTTCTGTCTTTCTCCTGTCTTCGTTAATTTTAACTTTTATGTTACATTTCTGCAACTCTATTTTCTGTTCTATATCTATCATATTATCTTGAATAATCCTATTTACTTCTGTTCTCTCATTTTCTATCCGTTTCTTGTAATCAGCGTCAAGTTTTTTATCTATTTGTTTTTATATTTGTTTTACAATTTTATAATTATTATCTTCTATTTTCTTTTGTAATTTTTTATAATTCTCTTCCATTTTTTTTCGAATTCTCTTCCAATTTTTGTTCAATTTTTTTCATATCTTCTTTGACTTCTTTTGAATTATCTTCCAATTTCTATTCCAATTTTTCATGTCTTCTTTGACTTCTTTCAAATTCTCTTCCATTGTCTTGTTCATCTGCATTAAAGCTGCCATATTGACATTTTCCTCTCTTTCTTGAGACATTTTGAGACTTTACTTATTCAAATATAATTAAAAATATAAGCTTTAATTTTTCTCTTTCTAATAAAATTAATTTAATTATATGAGAGCACTTATCTTCCCAAACTAATTCTTTTAAATAGAGAGCCCCACGTTGAGCGCCAAAATTGTTATGATGTTTTGTTTATGTATGAGCTATGAGTAATTTTGAATAATATATATATATAAGTATGGGGTTTTTATCGCGGTTCTCAAACAATTAGTTTGTAAGTACTTTTTTAAATTGTCTTTATTATAACTATTATGAAACACACATATATATCTAATGTAAACAATATAAATTTAAAACAACCTATCTAAGATTTGAAATTCTTACAATTATTAAATTATATTAACAAAATTTGGTACCTTTCTATCACTGAATGCCTAAAGTTTTCCAAAATTAAAGTTATAAACACCACTCAATATCTTCTTAATCAGCCTGGGTTATCCTTATAGTTATCCTTATAATATTTCGGAATTGCTTTTTTTTAAATATACCAAAATATTTTAATTATCTGCTTCCAACAATTTTAAATATGTTTCTTCTTAATAATCTCCACTCACCATATAGATATCATAATTTAAAATTCTTGTAATCTCTATATTTTCAAATATACTGTATACTAAGTGCTTGTACTATTGACTGCTTAACTTCTTAATGAATTAACTCCATACTGTCACTATATTACTGTACTAATAATTAACTATCACTGTATTGAACAATCTATTTTGAATTAATTTACTCTCATACTCTCCAGCTTAATCATAACTGAGTGACTGACTTAATGAATTCTTCTAACTTAATCCTTTCTTCTAACTTAATTTAATTATAACTGTCTTGAATTAACTTTCTTGATGAATCTAATTTATTGTCACTAACTTAATGAATTGTAACTGACTTAATGACTTAATCGTAACTTAATGCCTGCCTGCTCCAAATTACCTAGTATTTATATCCTTTTATCGTTCCAGACTGTTCTAGCAATAAACCATGTTCGAAACTCTTCACCTGATCAATATATGAAAGTTCTGGAATAATCGACTATGCAAATAGGGTTAACTGCCTTCTATATTGACGTTTTCCAGAAAATTCTCGTGAGAACTTTATGGACATTTAGGCTTTTCATATAGAATACACTATTATATATAAACTAAATATCTTATACTAATACATTATCACAATTTTACATCCGTATTTATATTTAAATTAAACATCCTAAACTAATAAACAACCCCACTTCACATCCGCAACCATCCAAATGTCAAATAACACAGTGTATATTTGGTATTCTTGACTGTTGATTTAAATATAAATTATGATTTTTGAGGATGCAGTCAGTTTATTTGGCCCACAAGACAAAGAAAACTCTTTGACTTACTGTCAAGCTTTCGAATTTTATTTAATATATTTTATTAACGATACCTATACGATATTTACGATACCTATTATTCTTTCTACCACTGCAGTCATTCCGAAGAACCTCCTAGAAAACATAAAAAAAGTTGGGTCTAAATGAACATCTTTATAAGATCATGCAGAAAGCTGCGCTAGTTTAGACATCCAGGTGCGTTCAAAAATGTTTGGGTGATACACCGACGTACCAAGTCACCTAGAACTCGATAACATGGAAAAAGTCCCATCAGAGCTTAATCCTTTTGATACCCTAGGTATCTGGGATGAATGAATTTTCCCCTTAGAGGGAGTACCGATTTTTAATCTAATAAAGTTATTTTTTTCTTTCATGTATAACGCCACATGTTTTATATAAACGAATATGTATTAAAAGAAGGTTAATTGGGTTAGCAGCTGCTAACCCAATTAACCTTACCATTATACTAATTAATAATTGGACAGCTGTGATCATTCTTCGTTTATATATATATATATATATATATATATATATATATATATATATATATATATATATATATATATATATATATATATATATATATATATATATATATATATATATTATATATATATATATATATATATATATATATATATATAATATATATATATATATATATATATATATATATATAAACAACACAGTTTATTAGGGCTGCAGTCAGAAGTTTGGCCGGGATGTTAAAGAAACACTCTTAGTCTAGCATTCGGAATTGTTTAGTTCCTTTTTCAGGACACTGTAATAAGAAGAAAATGTAAATATTTACAAAATATCACAACTCATAATGCAACTAACAGTGCAACTAACTAATCATTGAGATTATTTATAAAAAGGTTTGACATTTAACATTAATAACACATATAAAATATAGAGTAATGGACACAATACATTCTAAAACTAGGCCAGGGAAATAAGCAAAAAAAGTACCCTCTTTTTGACACTCGTCCGGCCAGGCAAACGACAGTTGTTTTGAGTAGTGTGGACCTCTGTGATAAAAACCTATATGTTTCCTGCAGTCGATTTTTTGGACTAAATTAGTTATTAAGAAATTAAGTTCAAAAAACGGAAAATTTTTGTTTTTTCGGCTATCAGCAAAAAGTGAAGCAATTTAAACAAATTTTAAAAGAGAGGAAACTTATAAGTTATATAAAAACCTTCAAAATGGCGTTTTCAAAATGTTCCTATCCTTATTTGTTGCTTAGAAAGTTGCAAAATAAGTCAAAAATTTCGGTTTTTTATAAATGTGAATAACTTTTTTGAAAATAAAATTATAATATTTATATTTCATGGAATGATGTGTCCTGTAGTGCATAAAATAGGGTTAAAAATTCAAAGTGATCGGTCCAATAATTTAAAAGTTATTTTATTTGTTTATCCCAAATTAACATTTTTTGCAACAATATAAGTCAGAAATTTATAAAGATTTAGAAATTCTAAGGGTTGTTTCTGGTAGAAGAAGATTTGTTTTATTATTTACATTAAAAAAAAATAAAAAAATTAATTTTAAATATTGCAAAATAATTTTGCAAAAACATGTCGATTTTTTGCTTATAAACAATTAAAATAACTTTTTAGCCTTTGACTGTAAAAATATTATTTTTACATATTTAAAAAGCTTGAATTTTTTCACAAATTTAAATAAAAAAAGGTTTGTCCTAAAATAATTTGGTACAAAGTTAGCCTCTTTTTTTATTTAATTTATAGCACCTTTGTTTATAACAATTAAGAAATCTAATTAGCGCTATTTAAAAGAATATACATTATAATTTTCAACTACTAAATTTTAAAATTATTGCCCTTTATTGGAATCCTCCACAAAGCTTCAAAATGTATGTAAAATCCGTCGGCTTTAAAACTCTCGGGAGCTGAAGGGAGGGGGAAGGCGCTGTTAACTGTATCTCTGTTCCTTTTTTATGTATTTCAACGTATCTTTTTGAACTTGTATGCACTTTTTGCGTACATTACGAATATGCATTATTTCAATAAATAAATTGTCAAATAAACCACCTAATTTGTTTAAAAACAATTTTTTTTTTATTTTTTTAGTAGTATTTAAGTTAAGTTTGAATGTAAAACAGAAGTACTTGTCATTTCCTATATTTTGGGGAATAAGCCACAATTTAAGTTTATAATAAATTTATTTTTGATGTTTCGATTTCTACTTCGGAAATCTTTCTCAGAATGCAGAATATTAATAAATTAATCAAATTTTATTTTTTGTTACTTGGTAGAAATTTTTTCTGATAACTCTTTTGGGTGATTGATTAGTATGAGGAAACTCAGTAGATCTGTTATAGTAAAAATTACAAAAAAAAATTATTGACAAAAATTGTAGACAGCTTTAAACTCCACATTTTAAAATTAGTTACAATCTTACAGGGTGTTCTATAAGATTGTGGCAGACCAAACTTATGTTTTTTTAAATGTAACATCCTGTATTTTATTTTAAATTTGAATTCTGCTTCACTTCCACATCACAATAATGTAAAGTTTTATTATGTTATACCGGATATTTAAAAAGTTATAACCAATATTGTCGGTCAGATAGCTCAGCGGGCTGTGCGGCTGCCTCTCATTCGCTTCACTGTCGAATGGTTCAGTGGATGTGGAATCGAGCCCCAGCTCGGTGTACAGAAAACAAAAAGTCTAACGCAGCAGTTTAAAATTCTAGATGAATCTGCGGCTTAGACTAGAATATGCTGGGATCTGATCGGCCTATGGTGGAGCAGTACGGCAAGAGATAAGGGCTTGCGGCTCAGTGATACTCCTCCATAGATCCCGGAGGAGTATGCCTAAAAAAACCGGATATATATATATATATATATATATATATATATATATATATATATATATAACCAATATTACCTGAAAATCGTATTAAGTTTAACTCCCTGTATCATTAAAAAGGAGTATAGGACCATTGATCTATTGCAACTATAGTTTTTTAATAATTGTTAAAAATTGTAAAACATATTCGTTTTTATAATATTCGTTAATTCAAATACAGGGTAAGTCAAAATGCAAGTACATTCTGTTCTTAATAATTTTAAATAGAACACCCTGTATTTTAAGTCACTACCGAAAAGTACTAATATTGTACTTTACATTTTATGGAATACTCCCTATACCTAAAGTTATTAATTTTCTAGATAAGTATTAATTTGGTAGATATTTGAACTTTTACCAATAATTATTAGGAGTTGGCCATGATTGATTTGTCAGAAACTGACCATTTGACATTACTGTTTTTTAATTCAGTAACGAGATAACGACACAGAAAAGAAAACAAATTGTTTCAAATAAAAATTATAAAAAATAACCGACAGAAAATAAAAAAAAATAACATAACTTAAAAAAATAAAAAACAACTGTAATTTTAACTAATCATACTTAAGTAAGGTGTTCAAAATGACCTCCCAAAACATCTATGCATACTTGAAAGCGGTCATTGAAAGAGTTACTTACATTACTAAGCATTTGTAAAGAAATATTTTGAAATGCAATTCGGATTCTATTTTTTATATCCCTTGTTGTTGAAGGTATTGTATATACTTCGTTCTTAATGTAACCCCAAAAAAATGAGTCCACTTTATTGAATGCTGGTGACCTTGGGCCACCCCTTAAGATCCATTTTTCACCAAACTGATCATTAAGTTCACCACGTACTAATTCGTTGTGGTACGCAGAAGCACCTCCATGTAGAAACCACATTTGTTCACGTATATTAAGTGGAACCTCTTCTAATAATATCCATAACTGATGTACGATCAAATCTAAATAAATCTTACCATTTACGTTATATTTAAACAAATATGGTCCTACTACATGGTTACCCACGAGACTTCCCCACACATTTAGAGATTATCTTGTTTGACTATGTGTTATTATTTGGTATGGATTACTTGTTGAATAGTAGTAAAAGTTATTTATGCCTATTAACATAACCGTTTCAGTGGAATGCAGCTTCATCACCAAATATGATATAATCAAAAAAAATCTCTGTTCATTAATTTTTTTTAAGGCCTATTCACAAAATACTATTCGTTTCTGAAAATCATCATCATTTCATTCTTGGTGCTTTTGAATATGATATGGGTGCATCTTGTTTTTAGATAGAATGTTTTGAACAGAGTAGTAACTAAGTTCTTGCTTATTGGAAATACTCCTTGATAAATTCTAGCTGATACTAATGAATTTTTATTGCATTCCCCCAATATCCAGATCATATTTATCTATCATTTCATCGGTAGTACAATTCATTATTGCTAATTTAAATTGAATAAATTATTGAATTGCTAAATAATAATTGTTGCTAATTCACGATGTACCCCAATACTGAATTAATAAACAATAATGTTAAACTGTCAGTTTCTGACAAATCAATCATGGTCAACTCACAATAATTATTGGTAAACGTTAAAATATCTTCAAAATTTATACTTTGATGGAAAAATAAAAATATCTAGAAAACTAATAACTTTATGTATAGGGAGTACTATATAAAATTTGAAGTACGATGTTAGTACTTTTCGATAGTGATATAAAATACAGGGTGTTCGATTTAAAATTACCAAGAAAATAATGTACTTGCATTTTGACTTACCATGTATTTGATTTAACGAATATTATGAAAATGAATACGCTTTATAATTTTTAACAATTATTAAGAAACTATGGTTGCAATAGATTAATGGACCTATACTCCTTTTTAATTGTACAGGGAGTTAAACTTGATGCGATTTTCAGGAAATATTGGTTATAACTTTTTAAATACCCGGTATAACATAATAAAACTTTACATTGTTGTGCTGTGGAAGTGAAGCAGATTTCAAATTCAAAATAAAATACAGGGTGTTTTATTTAAAAAACATAAGTTTGGTCTGCCACCATCTTATATAACACCCTGTAAGATTGTAACTAATTTTAAAATGTCGAGTTTAAAGCTGTCTACAAGTTTTGTCAATAACTTTTTTTTTGTAATTTGTACTAAAACAGATCTACTGAGCTTCCTCACCCTAATCAATCACCCAGAAGAGTTATCAGAAAAATTTTCCAACCAAATTTTCTACCAAGAAACCAAAAATAAAATTTGATTAATTTATTAATGTTCTGTATTCTGAGAAAGATTTCCGAAGTAGAAATCGAAACGTCAAAAATAAACTTAATATAAACTTAAATTGTGACTTATTCCCCAAAATATAGGAAATGACAAGTACTTCTGTTTTACATTCAAACTTAACTTATTAAAAAAATTTTAAAAAATTGTTTTTAAACAAATTATGTGGTTTATTTGACAATTTATTTACTGAAATAATGCATATATGTAATGTACGCAAAAAGTACATACAAGTTCAAAAAGAAACGTTGAAATACATAAAAAAGGAACAGATAACAGGGATAACAGCGCCTTCCCCCTCCCTTCAGCTCCCGAGAGTTTCAAAGCCGACGGATTTTACATACATTTTGAAGCTTTGTGGAGGATTCCATTAAAGGGCAATAATTTTAAAATTTAGCAGTTGAAAGCTATAATGTATATTCTTTCAAATAGCGCTAATTAGATTTCTTAATTGTTATAAACAAAGGTGCTATGAATTTAATAAAAAAAGAGGCTAACTTTGTACCAAATTATTTTAGGACAAACTTTTTTTTATTTAAATTTGTGAAAAAAATTATGCTTTTTAAATATGTAAAAATAATATTTTTACAGTCAATGGTTATAAAGTTATTGTAATTGTTTATAAGCAAAAAATCGACATGTTTTTGCAAAATTATTTTGCAATATTTAAAATTAATTTTCTTAATTTTTTTTTAATGTAAATAATAAAACAAGTCTTCTTCTACCAGAAACAACCCTTACAATTTCTAAAACTGTATAAATTTCTGACTTATATTATTGTAAAAAATGGTCATTTGTGATAAACAAATAAAATAACTTTTAAACTATTGGACCGATCACTTTGAAATTTTAACCCTATTTTAAGCACTACAGGACACATCATTCCATGAAATATAAATATTATAAGTTTATATTCGAAAAAGTTATTAACATTTATAAAAAACCAAAATTTTTGACTTATTTTGCAACTTTCTAAGCAACAAATAAGGATAGACACATTTTGAAAACGCCATTTTGAAGGTTTTTATATAACTTATAAGTTTCCTCTCTTCTAAAATTTGTTTAAATTGCTTCACTTTCTGCTGATAGACGAAAAAAGCAAAAATTTTCCGTTTTTTGACATTAATTTGTTAATAACTCATTAAGTCCAAAAAATCGACTGCAGGAAACATATAGGTTTTTGTTACAGAGGTCCGTACTACTCAAAACAGCTGTCGTTTGCCTGGCCGGACGAGTGTCATGAAAAAATGCTTATTTCCCTGGGCTAAATTTTTAAAATTTAGGTACAGATCGTCAAACTTAGTTTGTGACATCTTTTAATGGTGTGTTTTAACTCTGATACATGGATAACAGAGAGAAAAAACAGTATGATTAAGATGTAATTAAGTGTTCTTAATATTGTATTAATGGATGTATTATAATAAACCTGTCTTAATGGTATGCAACGTGTTACGCATACAGGTCTTAATGGTATACATTATAACGTGTATCTTCTTCTTCTTCTGGTTTCTATCCGTTTCGGATGTTAAAAATCATATTGGCTATCATAACCTTGTTCGCTGTGGCTCGAAACAGCTCCGTTGAGGTTTTCTTAAACCATGTTCTTAAATTCCGCAGCCATGATATTCTCCTTCTACCGGGTCCTCGCTTACCTTTGACTTTACCTTGCAATATAGACCATAGGAGGGAGTAACGGTGCTGATTTCTCATAACGTGTCACAGATATTGCAATTTTATGCGTTTGATCGTAAACACAATCTCTTGATCAACATTACCTAATGTAAAATGTGACACTTTACCAACTCAAACATGGAAGTCTTATAGACACCATATTTATATAGTTAGCAACAAATACTAGGCACTGAAGATGATCCGTAGTGATCGAAAACGTTCTGCCAGAACTTTAAATGTCACGACACTTGTTTAAAAAGTTTTAACTTGTTTGTTTTATACCTAAATACACATTTGTGAAGTGTTTTAACTTCTGTGTTTTTTTAAACGATGGTATACAGCCAATTACGGGGTTTTTCCCATTAATTTTAATTTTATATATATATATATATATATATATATATATATATATATATATATATATATATATATATATATTTCAGTGTAACTTACTAGTCGTTGAGATTATTTTTGTAAGCATTGAACACTCAACATTTATACCACACATTAAAATATACAATTATGGACATAATACATCATAAAATTTTTAAAATTTGTTGTAAAAATAGTAAAACTTGATTGATGGCATGTTTTACTGGTGTATATTAACTCATACAGAGAATGGAAAGAAAAAACAGTGTAATTAATATGTAATTAGGTGTAAATTGATGTTATCTTTCTTTACAAGAAATACTAGAGGCCATTCTTAGGTGTCTATACTTTTTTAACCTGTCTTAATGGTATGCAACATATTATACAGAGGTGTAATTTTTGTACAGGTAAATATTTATTTTTTTTTTTTTTTATTTTATTTATTTTATTTTTGGTGTTTTTCTAGTAAATAAATAATCCAGTATTTCTTATATATATATATATATATATATATATATATATATATATATATATATATATATATATAATTTTGAATGTCCATAAGCAATAAAAAACCGATATACAAATTTTATTACTTAAATAAAAATTAAAATTATTGATATTTATATAAATTTTCAAACATCCTGTATAAGACAAAATATGTATTTTAAGTTGTTCGAGGAATTGTTCATTAGGCCTCAGAGACAAGACTTTCAAATATTATCGATAAGAAATTTAAATAAGTCGGTTATTGTGGAATGGATTTACCCGGAATAAAAGTGTATATAGAAAGTGTTTAAACAATAGACCGGGATTTGCGGTGGTTTTTACCGACCCGAAAGATTATATCGGTAAAAGTTTATTAACAAAAGACATTGAATTGAGAAACAGGTATCGTTTGTAGCTATTAGTAAGAAATATTTGTAAAGCAGATAGATTTAGTTAGAATAATTAAAGAATGTTGTTTTCTGGAATTACCCGAATGACGTTTTATAGAGAGAGTTGGTTGGTAACGATATACGTCACAGAGGTGGATGATTTTTATTGGTCAATTTTTGAATGCAAGGAGGTGGTGGTTTTGGCTATGAGATAGGAGAGAGGAAAAAAGTTAGTTAGCCAGTTTTCGTCGTCCAAGAAGGAAGGAGCTTTGTGATTTGTGTTTGTCTGAAGTCCAGAAAACGTAATTTACCGGGTGTGTTTATTTGCTGTGTAAAAGCTGACCAATGTGAGGAACGGGGTACAGAGAGATAGAAAAACCAAAGGATATAAGAATATTAATATCAGACGAAGCCTGAAACATTTGGAGTTATAAACAGGCGCGGAGATACAAGGACAGATAGGAGAAAGGTGTACGTCATCTGGACCATAATAGGAGCAGAAGCAGAGAAAGGTTTTTTTTGGCGTGGCCATAGAATTGCAACGGCAGAGAAAGAAAGGTCAGTCAATTTTCATTAGAGCAGGAGTGTGGTTTTCATTTATTAATTAAATAAATTGAATAAAGAATAGAGACAGTTAATTTTGCGATCTTTAAAAAAAATATATAAAAAGAGCTTAGTTATAACACATATTAAAATTCAATGTAAAATAACATTTGGGTCCATGATAGAAAACAACTTCTCATATATTTAAAGTTAGTATATTGCAAATATTACAGGATTGATTGTTATATAAAATTTCATTAAAATAAAGGACATCTCACATATAGTTCAGTTGAAATTCTATGTATTTTATTCAGGTCATATTACCTATCTCAATTAGGAAGCCAATTGGAAAATATTTTAAATCCACGATCAAAGGTAAATAGTACAAGTTAAATAGCCTGAGATTGTATTTAATTAATGCTGATTTATTGTGATTAATTGGAGATTAGATCATTTAATAAATATAAACAGGATTTTTTCTAAATGAGCAATATAATACAATTTAAATAGCATAACAAAATAGCCCCCAACGTGTAAAGCTTTGAAAAATATTTCTAGTTGGCAAATTTAAAAGGATAGGAGTAGACGAGCAGATATTTGAAAGTTTGTATGCCGTGGATAATGTGAAATATTATGTAAAATTTGAGGACATAAAGATTTATATATTTTTTTTAAGATAAAATTTACCATAATTGATTTATTCGTGATATTGACAATTTATAGGTTACCATAATTGATTTATTTGTGTGATATTTACATTTGATAATTTTACCATACTTGATTTATGTGATTGATTTTGACATTTGATATTTTACCATTTGATTTATTTGTAGGATATTGAAATTTGATACTCGTACTCAAGAGTTATTATATTTGAACAAGAAAAGTCCCGTTTGTTGCAACAGACCAGTAGAATTTTATATTTGGCGTGGATAAAAACATAATAAATTCCAAACACAAGAAACAGGAGCAAAGAGAACAAAAAACAAGAAGATAAATCAGAACAGGAAGAATATTCAGACCAGGAAGACGTATTAGACACAACAGTAATGGAGACAGAAAAACAAGAATCGGGAATAGAAAAATTAATACAGATGATGCAACTCCAATCACAGAAGATGGATGAATTACAACAAAGAACGGAACAAAAATTGGACAATTTGGAAGAAAACCAAAGAAAATGGAACAAAAAATGGAAACGCGTATGGACAAATATGAAAACGAAACAAAAGTCTGTTTAGAAAGAAGTAGGGAAGAAACAGAGAGGAAACTAGAATTGCAGAGAGAAGAAATCGAAACTAAAATGAAGGATATTCAGAGTATGCAAGAAAGGGAATTAGAACAGATAGAAATAAATTTTGAAAATGCGCTACAAGAAGACTGGAAAGAAACGGAAAGGAGATTTAAACAAATTGCAGAGATGGAGATAAGAGGAGTAGAAAGAAAGGAAGTTATCGTACATAGCACAGAAGACGTAAAAGTACGATTTGGCGGGGATATAAGGAAACTACACCCAGTGCCTTTTATAAATAACCTAAAGGAAAAAGTCAAATACATAGGATCGTTTGCAACAGCAAAGGAAACCATCAAAAACCATCTCAAAGAAGAGGCAAATCTTTGGTTTGTCAGCAAGGAAGAAGAATTTGACAATTGGCAAGATTTTGAGAGAAGATTCTTAAATTATTTCTGGGGAAAAATCCAGCAACTACAAGTAAATAAAGAGTTACAAAATGGAAAATATCATGAGAGGATGGGCGTATCAGAAAAGATGTACGCATTACAACTCTATAATAATGGAAAACATTTGCAATATAATTATTCATCAGAACAATTGGTAGAGTTGATATCGCGACACTTTGAAGATACCTTGGAAGACCACATAAATCTCCAAAATTACAAGGACATTGACAGCTTATGTCAATTTTTGCAAATGAGAGAATCACGTAGGCATGAAAGAAGAGAAAGAAGACCGCAAGAAAATTATAGACAAAGAGAAAACCAAGAATATAGAGATAGAGGTCAAAATTTTAGAAGAGATTATACAAGACGAGAATTCATACCTAGACGGGGATACGAAAATAGACCGAACGGAAGAGAGAATTATGAACCCAGAACCCAGAGATGGAATAAAACAGGGATCGGGAAAATCAGAGTAGAAATAACCGCCCATACCAAGGAAACAGATACAATAACCTACGGAATGAACAGGAATCTCGCGGTAACCGATACGGGAATGATAGACCAAAAGAGAACAGAAGAGAAATAAATAATATGCAAAGTGAAGAAAATGAATATGAGAGAGAAGATGAAGGGCGAGAAAACACAGAAGAACAACAGGCGTGTTTTCAAGAAGGCGCTCACTAAAAACGAAGAAACAAACAGGAATTTTTTGTCACCCCAAGGAATTTATTAAACTGGCAGGAAACAATGAAAAGAGAAATGGAGTTAATTTAAAATTTGTGGAGGGATTTATAAATGAGAAACCAATTAAAATTATGATAGACACAGGCTCTGAAATAACACTGGTCAACAGAAAATTAATCGAAGAAGTAAATTTAACAAGTCTAATTTATAAAATACCTAGGGTGAATTTAGTGGGCGCAAATAAACGGACATTGGCAACAATAAATGAAGGTATACGAGTAATGGTACGATTGAAAAAAAATATGTATGCACTTCAATGTGTAATAATGCCGAATATGTCACATGACATGATTGTAGGCGTTGACGAATTAACGGAAAAACATGTAGTGATCGACTTCAAAACCAATACGATGAAAATAACAAAGGAAAAAGAAGAAGAACAGGATAAGGAACAAGAGAAACAAATAACGGACGAATCAGAGAAAGAACAAACGGTGGAAATGAACCTGGTGACGAAGAAAGGAAAAGGAAGAAAGAGGGGAAAAGGTCAGAAAAAGATCAAAGAAAAAAAAACCTGGGATTCCTCAAAAGATAAGACGAGCTCAGGAGAAGAAGATGGAAAGATTTTGACAAGAAGTAAAAGCAAAACTTGGGATTCCTCAAAAGAAGAGACGAGCCCAACAGAAGAAGAAACAAAGGAAATGAAAGAAAAGGAAAAGGATTCAGTTGAAAAGAACATATGGGATTCCTCAAAAGAAGAGACGAGCCCAACAGAAAAAAAAAAGGAAAATGAAGAGGACACAATGGAGACAGTGATGTTTGAAGAAGACACGGAGTACACGGTAAATATGTGCGAAGAATTTGATGGGGGAGACAAAAAATTGATATCTGGAGAAGGCAAAGAAAATGATTTGCGTATAATTTTAAGAGACTATGAAACGCTGATAAATGAGGAAAACCGAGTGGCCACAAAATACGAGCACTCATTTGAGGTGAAAAACTTGGGAAATTTTTGATCGGAGACTTATCCAATTCCTTATAAGTATCGGCAAGAAGTAAAGCAAGAAATAAAAAAAATGTTGGAAGATCAAATCATTGAGAGATGTGACTCACCCTATATTAACCCAATTGTGATAGTGAAGAAGAGCAGTGGAGAGTTAAGACTCTGTTTAGATGCCCGAAATATCAACCAACACACATTATCACAATATGAATCACCGTTAAATATCGAGGCCATTTTTGGAAGAATCACGGGATTACATATTTTCTCAAAAATTGATCTAAAGCATAGTTTTTGGTTAATACCTTTGGCTGAAAAGTGTAGAAACTACACTGCCTTTTCAATTGATGGTATAGTAGTATCGATTTAAGGTAGTTCCGTTTGGATTACAAAGCGCCTGTGCAGCACTTGCACGAGCTTTGCATACCATTTTGAATCACCATGAAGAGTTCATCGTGCATTTCATCGACGATTTATTAATTTTTTCACAAGATATGCAGAGTCATGTGGAACATATCAAAATAATTTTGAAAGAATTGGACACAGCGGGATTAAAACTAAACATTGAAAAATGTCAATTTTATCAAAAGGAAGTGATTTATTTGGGTTTCAAACTTGACACCGAAACTGTAAGTCTAGCCGAGGACAGAGTAAAGCTCATCGACGAATACCCAAGACCAACAAATCTAAAAACATTGCGAGGGTTTCTCGGTACGAAAAATTATTTCAAGAAATTATTTCCCGATTTAAGCCAAAAAGAAATTCCTTTAATAAAATTGTTAAAGAAAGGGACAAAATTGAATTGGAAAGAAGAACAGGAGGAAGCTTTCAAAATATTGAAACAAGAATTTGCTAAAGGAACGAAAATATATCACCCTATTTACAATTTGCCGTTTATACTCCGTACGGATGCGTCGATACAGAAATTTGCAGGAGTGTTGTCGCAAATACAAAACGGCCAAGAGGTTCCGATATGTTTTATATCTTGAGTGACTAAAACACATGAGAGAAAATACAGTGTCACCGAGTTGGAATTCGCCAGTGTACTATTTTGCATAAACAAATTAAGGTTTTACTTATTGGGAGCTAAATTCACCATCGAAACGGATCATGCAGCATTGATACACATCATGAAGAATCGATTGGTAAATAACAGAATACACAGAGGCATTCTGCTCTTTCAAGAGTATGATTTCTAATTTCGATACATCAAAGGGAAAGACAACATAATAGCTGACGCTTTAACACGGGATGAAGATACAGGAAAAAAGGAGACAATTACATTACATGTGGGATTGAATATATTGACACAAGACGAAGGGATATTTTCGTTAAATGAGATAAGGACCGACCAGGAAGGCCTAGAAGAAAAAGAAAAGAGAAAAGCGGAGCTACAAAACGAGATATTTTTTAAGAGAATAGACGGAAAGGAATTATATTTAGTGACACCGACATTGGCAGAAAGAATCATAAAGAAACTACACGAGGAAAATGGACATATTGGCAGTAGAAAGGTATGGCTTGTGTTTAGGGAAAACTACATCAGTCGACAAGATTACCGCATTGCAAAAGAGATCACACAGAAATGCGAAGTATGCCAGAAATACAAGAGCAAGAATTTTAAAAACGAAAATATTGCAAAGAGCATTGTATCCCGGAACAACCTGGACATTATAGCCATCGACATGTTAAGCGATCTAATTGTGACCACGCAAAGGAACAAGCATATTCTGGTGATGGTGGATGTGTTCTCAAAATACGTGAAATTATATAGTTGCCGCACCACAAAAGGGGAAGAAATATTGAGAAAAATAGACAATTTCATCGCTACGGTAGGAACCCCAAGAAAAATTTTAATAGACAATGCAACGTACTTCCGAAATGATCGTTTCAAGGGACAGCTTAGAGAACGGGGAATCGAGACGAACTTTGTAAGCATCAGGCATCCCCAAATTAATCCTTCTGAGCAATTTATACAAGAGGTAACGAAATTTCTTCGCATTGCAACGGATGGTCAACATCGGCGATGGGACAGAAAATTGGGAGAAATAGAGATGTACCTAAATTCCATGCCAAGTCAGTAACGAAAGAAACACCAGAATACATCATGAAAGGCGTCATGCCGATAAGACCGTGGGAAGATCCAGAACAAAGAGAGTATCTACAGGTTATAGAAACGGTTCAGAGGAGATTAGGAAGAAGCAATGAGAAATACATCCAGAGACAGGGTCATAATAGGAAACTAAGACCAGTAACTTTCCAAAAGGGTGACAAAGTAATGGTAAGAGCATTAAGAGTGTCAAATCTTCAGAGCGGTATTTGCGCAAAATTGATGCCTGTTTTCGAAGGGCCATACATAGTAAACAACGAAGATGGAGTAAACAGCTATGAGTTAAAACATATGGATTCTGAAAAAATCAGAGGTATTTATAATATCCATGATGTATATAAATATCACGAATGAAGATTTAAATTTGTATAATTTAGTTTGCCTCGAGAAAATTTAGTTGCATAGATTGATAAATTTTATCGATTACAAAGGCGGGGATTTGTTGTACTTTTAAATGTCCATAAGCAATAAAAAACCGATATACAAATTTTATTACTTAAATAAAAATTAAAATTATTGATATTTCATAAAGACACGGGCATATAAATTTTCAAACATCCTGTATAAGACAAAATATGTATTTTAAGTTGTTCGAAGAATTGTTCATTAGGCCTCAGAGACAAGACTTTCAAATATTATCGATAAGAAATTTAAATAAGTCGGTTATTGTGGAATAGATTTATCCGAAATAAAAGTGTATATAGAAAGTGTTTAAACAATAGACCGGGATTTGCGGTGGTTTTTCTCCCCGAAAGATTGTATCGGTTAAAGTTTATTAACAAAAGACATTGAATTGAGAAACAGGTATCGTTTGTAGCTATTAGTAAGAAATATTTGTAAAGCAGATAGATTTAGTTAGAATAATTAAAGAATGTTGTTTTCTGGAATTACCCGAATGACGTTTTATAGAGAGGGTTGGTTGGTAACGATATACGTCACACAGGTGGATGATTTTTATTGGTCAATTTTTGAATGCAAGGAGCTGGTGGTTTTGGCTATGAGATAGAAGAGAGGAAAAAAGTTAGTTAGTCAGTAGTTACTTTGCTGTGTAAAAGCTGACCAGTGTGAGGAACGGGGTACAGAGAGATAGAAAAACCAAAGTGTATAAGAATATTAATATCAGACGAAGCCGGAAACATTTGGAGTTATAAACAGCCGCGGAGATTGGCTCAAAAGGAGGCTGCATAGAATAACACGAGTTGTTGGGTTGCAGATACAAGGACAGATAGGAGAAAGGTGTACGTCATCTGGACCACAATAGGAGCAGAAGCAGAGAAAGGTTTTTTTTTGGCGTGGCCATAGAATTGCAACGGCAGAGAAAGAAAGGTCAGTCAATTTTCATTGGAGCAGTAGTGTGGTTTTCATTTATTAATTAAATAAATTGAATAAATAATAGAGACAGTTAATTTTGCGATCTTTTAAAAAAAATTATAAAAAGAGCTTAGTTATAACATATTAAAAATCAATGTAAAATAACATTTGGGTCCATGATAGAAAACAACTTCTTATATATTTAAAGTTAGTATATTGCAAATATTACAGGATTGATTGTTATATAAAATTTCATTAAAATAAAGGACATCTCACATATAGTTCAGTTGAAATTCCATGTATTTTATTCAGGTCATATTACCTATCCCAATTAGGAAGCCAATTGAAAAATATTTTGAATCCACGATCAAAGGTAAATAGTACAAGTTAAATAGCCTGATATTGTAATTAATTAATGCTGATTTATTGTGATTAATTGGAGATTAGATCATTTAATAAATATAGACAGGATTTTTTCTAAATGAGCAATATAATACAATTTAAATAGCATAACAATATATATATATATATATATATATATATATATATATATATATATATATATATATATATATATATATATATATATATATAGCATTATTTATATATTACTTGCTATACTTTATTTGTGCTTGCTTCATTTTATATGAAAATTTAACAAAAACTTGACTTTTTCCAAAAATTAATTGTTACAGTTTGACTTTTCAATACTTAATCTCTTTCCTAATAATCTTTTTTCTCTGTTCTAAAGCGACAACGTATTTATAGATATTTCAATGTTTCCGATTATGTTCGAAAGGAAAGAGGTTAGATTCTTCTATTTTGTAGATATTTCAATGTTCGCGAAAATTCTCATACGAGAAGAGGTTAGATTCTTTCCATTAAAGTCTTATTTTAAACTGCTAGATAGTTCTTTAGTTTTCTGTTGAGAATTTTATGGAAATTTAGGCTTTGCAGATCAGAATGTAAACTGTAGTTAAATTAGTAAATAGCACTATTTGAATCCATAATTATTATTTCAAATGTCCTCAAATGTTAATCATTTTAATCTATTCATAATATCATAACTATCAAAATAACCAAATACATTGCAAAATAAAAACTTTTTAAACAAACTGTTATGCTAATTTCTTAAGGATGCCCTCATATAAATATTTTTTATAACATTCTTTAGTACATAACTTATAAATTACTTCTTTAATCGCCATTTAAGTTCGTTCTAGGTTACGGTCTACCCCAAAATTAATTTTAAAAGAAATAATTTATTTATTATTTTTTTAAACATTAATTTTTCTTGTCTACACACACTCGTAAATATAATATTAATAATTAGATAATTAAATTTCCTATTTAAATTGCCCTACGCTTATGCTTCCTGTCTACGTCAACTGTCATGTCAAATGGAAGCCATCTTCTGTGTTTATTTATAATAGACAAGGGTTAGGAAATTATTCAGACTCTAATCAATGTGAATGGTAGGTTTTATACAAATTTCATATTATTTTTAGAAAAACATTTACTCAATTAATTTAAAATCTAACCCCAAATTATGATTTTTAGGGCAGAAACACTCTTCATAAGGACAACGTACCAAAATCGCCACTTGCTCAGAAATATCAATAGCATGATTATGTTAAATTGATACACTATTCCACAAATATGAAATCTACCATCTGTCTTTCTCAACAAATCAAGTCTGTCTAATGAAATGGATCTATCAGTGTTGTTATTCAGTGTTATTATCTGTAATGTTATTATTTAGTGTTATGTTTTAAAACAGTATAGAAGACATTAAATCTCTTCATGATATTTGAAAATATCTTTAATATGAAATAAGCCTCTAAGTTTATTATTTGCATCTATCAACATATAACTATTTATTGCATTCTGATTTGCGATTATGTACGGACCTTCAAACATTGGTTGTAATTTCTTACAACGGATTTATCTAAAATTCCCATTTCTAAGTGAACGAATTAAAACTTTATCTCCTTTTTGAAATGTCATTCGTTTTTTAAATTTTTCGATTTTGTCTTCTGATATATTTTTTAGCTTTCCTCATATTTCTGTTATTCACTCGTTGTATTACTTGTTCTAACATATCCTGATAATATTCACTAATCCATTTTCTGTTTATCCCTTTTTATTAAATTTTTCTGCAGGATTTGTAATAATGTTTAACACGAACTGTTGTACATATTTATTAATATTACTTTCAGTATTACAGATTACAGTGTCATCCTAACCTCCTAATCTCAAGTGCTTGACCTAACCTCTGCCCCGAGACCACGTGCCGCCTGTCCCATGTCATAGTCCTGTCAGGACTTTACATTTACAAGCTATTCAGTCTCATGACATCTTTCCCTTCCTATAATATACAGACATTACAACAATGAACTAAGAATAAAAACATTCTAAAATAAAAACTAATAACAATACTGATTGCAAAACTAGTACATTTCAAAATCATTATATCTAGATGGGGGTTTAATTAATCTTTTACTTCTGGTAGGAAACTGATTCGATATTTCACTCTCACGGGCCATTGATGTTGAAGGTCTGCCATTCTCATTGTGATCAAAATCATCTGCTAGGTTAATATGATGTTTAGGCATATTATTAGATGGTCTCAAGTGATAGCTATTTCTTCTTACAAGTGTTCCATTTTCTTTCTCAACAACATATGATCTTGGCTCTTGTAAACCTCGTCTAACCACAGCAGGTTTCCATTGCCCATCTTCTCTTATGACCACATTATCCCCTACACTTAATGCTTCTTTTGTAGCTGTATTTCTATCATAGTAGTGCTTGTACAATTTTCTTTTATTATCCAATTTATTCTTTTCATTTTTTAGGTCTACCTGTTCTGGTAAATATTTCTCTTGTAAAACTGGAAGTTTGCCTCTAAGTCTACGACTATTCAAGAGTTGTGCTGGGGACTTGTCTGATCCTAATAGTGGTGTATTTCTATATTCTAATAAAGCTAACTGAAGATCTTCACACTTCCTGAAAATATTTTTAGCTATCTGGACGGCTCGTTCTGCCTGACCATTTGCTCTAGGATATCTAGGACTAGATGTCACAAATTTAAAGTTCCATTCCTTAGAAAATTCTCGACATTCCTTAGAGCCAAAAGGCATATTATCAGATACAACTTCCAAAGGAATCCCATGAGTGGCAAACATCGTCTTAAACGAATTTATTATTGACTGGGATGTTTTGGACTGCAACGGAACAATTTCAATCCACTTTGTGAGATAATCCATTACAATTAAATAAGATGTTCCTCCAAATTCACAAATATCAGCTGCTAGCATTTGAAATGGCAGTTCTGGAATTTCTCTTAGTACTAATGGCTCTTTAACATTATTTCTCTGATACTTCTCACACTCAACACAATTTCTAACCAAATCCACTATGTTCTTATTCATATTTGGCCAGAATAATACCTGTCTCGCTCTTTGCTGTGTTTTTGTAACCCCAAAGTGTGTTTCATGAAGCAGCTTTAACATCCTATGCCGCAAAGAATCCGGAACTATGACTCTGTCCTTATAAAACATCAAATCATTTAATGAGTAAACATCATGCCTAATATTAAAATAATCTTTGACTATGTAAGGTACCCTCGATGCACATGACGGCCACCCTTTTTCACAAAAATCTCTAATTATTTGAAGCTTCTTATCCTGTTTAGTTTCAACTATAAATTCCTCTCTCCTTTCTTCTGTTATATTTAATGTATGCACTATTTCCGTTACAAATGCATCATCCTCTACCTTTTCCTTCAAAAAGTTTCGAGACAACAAATCAGCTATAAGCATTTCCTTGCCTGGCTTATATTCTACAGTTAAGTCATATTTTAATAATTTCACCTTCATACGTTGTAGTCTAGGAGAGTCTACTTCTGCTATGCCTTTCTTCATTATCGAAATCAATGGCTTATGATCTGTGAAAACCTTAACTTCTCTACCATAAATATAATTATGAAATTTATTACAAGAAAATAGGATTGCATTTAGTTCCTTTTCAATCTGGCTAAATCTGGTTTCACAATTGGTTAAAGATCTAGAAGCAAAAGATACAGGTTTAAGATTTTGTAATAATACACATCCAACACCATTTTGACTTGAATCTGTTTGAATTATTATTGGAATATTTTCATCAAAATTTGCAAGAACTGGTGGTGAGCAAATTAACATTTTTATTAAATTAAATGAGTTTGTGTGACTTCTAGTCCACATCCAAACTGTATCCTTTTTCAACAATTCTCTTAGTGGGGCTGATACATCCGATAAATTTGGTATAAAATTGCGATGGTAATTGATCATGCCCAGTATTCTTTGTAACTCTTTTTTATTATTGGGTTCTTTTAAATTTATAATAGCTTTAACTTTATCTACATCAGGTCTCATACCATCTTTATCAAATGTATTTCCCAAATATTTTACTTCCGGCATTCTATACTGTATCTTATTGGGATTAAATTTTACTCCAATATTTCTAGCACGTTCTAATACTTTATTAAGGATTCTACCATGTTCTTTAAGACTACCTGCAAATATCAAAAGATCATCAAAATAGATGAGACATCCCTCAATATCACCAATGTTTTCTAAGTTAATTCTTTGAAAAAATTCAGGAGCAATATTTAGTCCAAATGGAAGTCTATCAAATTTCCAAATTCCAAAAGGAGTTCCAAATGCACAAACTCTACTGGACCTCTCATCAAGTTGAACTTGATAGAATCCCTCTTTAAAGTCCAAAACAGAAAAATAACATTTGTTTTTTAACTTACTGCATATCTCTTCAATAGTAGGTATTAAACAATATTCCTTTTTAAGTGCTTTGTTTAAATCTCTAGGATCTAAACAAATTCTTAATGTTTTATCAGTTTTTTCAACTATAACCAAATTGCTCAACCACTCTGTAGGACCCTCACATTTAGATATAATGCCACGTTTTTCTAAATCTAACAGTTGATTTTTTAATCTCTCTTTAATGGCTAAAGGGACCCTTCGTGGGGGCTTAGCCACAGGAACACAATTCTCTTTGAGTTTTAGTTTACATTTTTGAGGACATTTACCTAATCCAGTGAATACATCAATTTTTTGTTTAATAAAGTCATTTTTTGTTATATTTAAATCTATGGTATCTACTCTTTGTATCAAACCCAAATCTAAACATGATTTTAAACCTAAAATTGGCATAACGTTATCCTTAACTATAACAAATTCTAGTTGAAATATGTTCCCTTTAAATAAACATTTTAGTGTAATAATACCCACAGGTTTTATTTTAAATCCCCCATAAGCTTCTAACCTTATTTTGCTCTGAATTATCTCATGATTTTTATTGATTTTATTCAAAAAGTAGATTGATATAATGTTAACCTGAGAACCTGTATCTATTTTAAAGTCTATTCCATATTGCTCAATTACTAACCTTTCAGTCCATTCCTTATTTCCTTTTATTTCATTTACCTCAATTGATGTTACCATAAATTCTTCCTGTTTACGGTCCATATCTACTTCTTGAATCTCCTGAACTTCTCTTATGATTCTGTTGTTACACATTTTCTCGAAATGATTGTAATACAAACACTTATTGCACATTTTACCAAATGCTGGATACCTTCTGAACTCATGAGCACGGCCACATTTTCTGCACTGACCACTTTTTGTTTCCTCCTGTTCCCATCTTTTGTTTCTTCCAGTATTAAAGTTGTTATTCGAAGCTTTTGCCCTTGCTGTTTGATTACCATTTCTTCCTTTTACAGAATGAACATTAAGTGCTTGACTTGACTGAACTTCTTTAAACTGTATTTTTGAAATTTCATATGCTCTACACATGTCTACTGCCTTTTGTAAGGTTAACTCATGATTCTGCAACATTTTTTCTTGTAGATCTTTATTGATTGTTCCTAAAACTAGTCTATCCCTGATCATTGAGTCTAGTACATCTCCGAATTGACAATTTTTTGCCAATTTACGCAAGTCAGTTAGGTAAGTATCAAATAGCTCTCCTTCCTCTTGTTTTCTATTGTAGAATAAAAATCTTTCGTAGATCACATTCTTTTTAGGGGTGAAGTAATTCTCCAATTCACCCAATACTGTACCATACGATTTTCTCTGTGCATCTGTTAACTTTAAGGTATTAAACACATCAAGTCCTTCATCTCCCAAAAAATTTAACAGTAGAGCAATTTTTACTGTGTCTTCCTTTTCGGCCTTGTCACTGGCCAAGAGGTAAATTTCAAATGACTGTTTGAATTGCCGAAAGTTTTCAGCCACGGTACCTTCAAATGATAATGGTTGAGGTATTCTAAACTCCATATTGTTCTAATTCTAACAACTTCTTGTTTTCATTTATTTTGGAAGCAGCAGGCTTCATTAACCACAAGACTGCGCCATGTAATAATGTTTAACACGGACTGTTGTACATATTTATTAATATTACTTTCAGTATTACAGATTACAGTGTCATCCTAACCTCTTCTTCTTCTTCTTTTTTTTCGTTTTATGGCCTCCACCTCTTAGGTACGTGGCCAGCTCATGTATATATTTTTATTTCAATTATAGAAGGGAATTCTCCTCACAGAGATTCTGGAAATAACCATATTCCCTTCAACTATTTTGGACAATTTATGGTGGATGTTCTAAAATAATTCTATATGTCATTAATGATTTTTCTTGTTCCATCTATTAAGCTATGTAAGGTATATCTGGAATTTGGCATCTTGGACAGGACATCAGTGGTTAAAGGATAGGTTAGGTTGGGTATTTATTTATATTTTACTTACATTTTAATTTGGAAAATATTGATAAACTTACCAATCGTTTTCAAGGTTTTAGCATTGATATTGTGGAAAATATTTTGTACTGAAATGGGCGTTGGGCATCCATCTTTAATAAGTTTTTGATATAAATCAAATAGTGGTGTCTTATTGATAGGGCACTCTAGTAAGATGTGTATTATACTTCCTATTTGGCCACACTCACAAAAAGGGGAATCAATACAGTTAATTTTAAATAGATGATCTGGCGCCAAACAATGTCCTGTTCGTAACCTAATAATTGTTGTCAGGTGTCTACGGTCTACAAAGTCAAACTTATGAAACCATGGTTTTATAGAGAATTCGCTTTGACATTGTTGATACCACTTTCCCTTTTGTTTAAACTGTTTAAGCCAATCAAGTTTAAATTCATTTATTAATGTTTGAGTAAGAAATGAAAGATAGTCCATTTTATCAATTTTTATATTAGCTGGGATGTTAAGGGTTCTACCTATATTCGCCAATTGATCTGCCACAATATTCCCTTTTACTCCTGAGTGGCCTGGAATCCAGGCTATAATAATATCAAATCCTGCTTCATTTGCCTCAAGTATTAATCTTTTAGTTAAATTTACAATGTGGTTATTTGTTCCCCAACAGGTACTTTGTAATTTTTGGATTGCACTTTTTGCATCAGAGAATATTATTGCTTTTTTAATATTATTTTCTAAGCAAACTTCTACTGCCTTATTAATGGCAATAATTTCAGCAGTGCATATTTGTATGTGATCATGTAGTCTAGATGCATAGTTATAATTTATTGATGGAATGTGAACTCCAAACCCTACTGCCCTTGAACTGGGTTCTAATGACCCATCTGTAAATATCCAAGTGAATTCTTCATAGATGGTTGAGAATTCATTAAGAAATTGTTGATTACTATATGTTTCTCCTTTTTTGTTTTCGGAGAATATTGTTTTTATTCTCTCTATTTGATATTTTAGCTCAATCTGGTAACAGGACTTAATACTATCTTTAAATAATTGTTTAAGATCTTGATCAAATTTACTTTTAATGTAAATAAGATATGGTGTCTCTTTTAATTTCCACATTCCTATCTGATTATTGATTTTGAACTCTAGCTCAGACAATATTTCATTCAAAGGGTTTTCTATGTCAGCTGAGATTTTAAGATAAAATTTAGCAGACAGGATTTTTCGTCTGATTTCTAATGATGTTTCTCCACTCTCAGCTAATAAGGCATTCGTAGGAGTAGATCTCATACAACCTGTGATAATCCTCAAAGCTTTAAATTGGATTTTGTCTAATGTTACGAGGTTGGCTTTACTGCAGGGTTTTAGTACTGTACATGAGTAATCAAGGTGTGATCTTATAATACCTTTATAAATTAACAGAAGTGAAATAGGGTCTGCTCCCCACCATGTGCCACATAATGCTCTCATTATATTCATTCCTTTTTGAGCTTTCGTTTCAATATTTTTAATGTTTTCTGTCCAGTTTAAAGAATTATTAAAAACTAACCCTAAATATTTATTAGAGTTTTTGATAGGAATGATCTGTCCATCTATTGTTAAAGGTATGTCATTTATTGTGCTCCTCATATTACTAAATATCATTGCTGATGTTTTATCTATTGATAAAGGAAGCTTATTTTCAGTTAGCCAAATAATAATGTCTCCAAGGCAATCATTAGCAAGTCTAATAAGATTATTTATGTTTTTGCCAGTTATTACAAGAGCTAGGTCATCAGCGTATTGTATTAATTTGAATTCAGCTGGTATAATGTCATGTAATGATTTAGTGTACACATTAAATAAGAGTGGGCTCAGAGGTGACCCTTGAGCCAAACCTCTATCTGTAGTGTTTGGTCCAAATATTTCATTCTGCTTATCTCTCACATAGATCATTCTATTATTCAAAAATTCAAATATTAAATTATTATATGCACTAGGAATATTTAATTCAGTCATTTTTTTATATAGCAGATATATATCTACATTATCATATGCAGCTTTTAAATCAAGAAAAACAGTTAATACCACCTGCTTATCAGTAAATGCATTAAGTACTATATGTGATAGTAGTGTATGTGCATGATTGCAACTAAGTTCCTTGCGGAACCCTATTTGATACTGTGATAAGATGCTGTTGTGTTCTACAAACCATTCTATTCTATTCTTAATTATATTTTCCAGTACCTTACCTACACATGAAGTTAGGGCAATTGGTCTATAGCTCTCTGGATTATCTGGGCATTTAGTAGGTTTCAAAAAAGGTAATATTAATGTTTGTTTCCATTCAAAAGGAATTTTACTCATTTCTATGATATCATTAAAAATTTTAATAAGATGAGAATGTGCTATTGGGGGTAAATTTTGAATCATAGAATATGATACATTATCTAACCCTGTTGCTTTATCTTTTTTGGAGTATATAATATTTTTATACTCATTAAATGTAATGGATTGAACACTTTCATTATTATCATTGAACAAGGTAAAGTAGGGATTTACATTACAAGAGGTTAAGCTGTCTAGAATATTTATACAAATTTCTTTATTGGGAGAAATTGTATTTCTATTGCCAAAATATGTTTTAAATTTTTTAACTGTATTCCAGATTTTGCTGATTGGTGTATCTCGATTAAGGGTCCCACAAAATGCTCTAAAACTCATCCTTTTCTTAATTTGAAATTGCCTTTTCACAAAAGCCTTTACTTTATTACAATTTATGTAGTTTTCCAGTGTCTGATTTTCAATGTAATTCTTAATTGATTCTCTTCTTTTTAATATCAATTGCTCACATTCATCATCCCACCATGGTACACTCTTACCATTCGGCTTGTACATATGATATGGAATATTTTCTTGTGCGCTTGAATTGATTATTTCATACCATTCATTGTATCTTACATCATGTAGAACATGCATTTTCTTTTCAATAGTATCTGCATATCTAGACCATTTTGCTTTTTTAAAATTACGCTTTCTACATGGCGGTGGACTTGTAGAAGTCTGGATTTGATTGTATTCACATACTGTTGGGAAATGATCACTACGTCCAGTGTCAGAATATACCCACCAATGACACTTGGTAGCAATATTTTGACTGACAATGGTTAGATCTACTGCTGATGGGTTTTGACCAGGCAATACCATTCTAGTAGGGGTTCCATCATTTAATATTACTAATTGATCTTCCTCTAAGGATTCCTTTATTATGTTTCCATTATGATCACTAATAGCACAGCCCCATAATGGATCATGAGCATTTAAATCCCCCATAATTATAACTGGTGTACCAATATTTTGAATTATATTATTCCATAATGGTTTTGTGATTTTTTTACCAGAAGGATTATAAATATTAATGACATTTAGTTTAAATTTTGTCAATCTTGTACCTATTATTTGAAGATTTTCTCCACTACCAAAGTCAGTTATTCCTATACTATTATGATCAAAGCAATTCTTAACTAAAATCATGATGCCACCATATCCATCATATCTATCATCTCTATATACATAATAATTTTTTATTTTAAAGATAAAACTATTATCTGTCCAGGTTTCATTTAAGAGAACTATGTCTGGTTTGATATCATTAATAAATATATTTAAATTATCATAATTTGCTTTAAGACTTCTGATGTTCCACTGCATAAGTGTGAAACATCCTTGTGCTTTGTTATATTGATTAACTTGAGTCATCATTTCCTATGAATGAATCAACATTTTCTGTTTTTAATTTTGTGATAAAATTAAGAACATGTTCTCTATCTGTTTTGTTTAATTTAGTAGCCATATTCATTATAACCTGGAGAGACTGAGAGTCATCCCTTCCAGGGGTAGTTATATCCCATTCATTATTGTTATAATTTGTGTTACAAAAAATATGTGTTTTCTCTGTATGAATTCTTCCATTAGGATTTAATAAAAATTCATTATGTTCTGAAATTCTTTTCTTTGCGCTTTGATCTGGGGCTGGTCTTTTCTTTGCTTTAACTGCAACACTATATGTATTTGTCTTAACTTGATTGGCCACATACGCTGTTCTGCGTGACTTTACGGGTATGTCTATATCTGAATTTTCCTTAGCTGGCAAGCTGGGAAAATCCAATGGGTGCACATTGAATTTATTGTTATTTTTGACCTTAGGTATCTTCTCTGTTGCCTCAAAAAAAGATATATTTTCTAGAGACATCATCTCTCTTATTTTTTTTTGTCTAGTATACTCTGGACATTGTCTACTTGTACTATTGTGATCATTACTATCACAATGTACACATTTCATAATGCATTTTTGATTAAAATCATGAATTTCAGCACAATTACTACATTTGTTATTTTTTGTTTTACATAAATTTTTGGTATGCCCATAATTCAAGCATTTGTAGCACTGAATCACTGGCATAATATAAGGCAGAACCCTATGCTCTATTCCACAAATTAAAACACCTCTTGGCAAAGATGTCCCAGTGAAGGTATAGCAAACAGTTCCAGTTGGAACTAAATTTACCACCTCACCACGATCTCCCCTTGCAGGTGTTTCCTCGCTTCCTTGACTATTACTACATGTATCATTATTAATCTTATCTGGCTTTACTTTTATTTTAAATCTCTTCACATTTATAATTTTACAGTTTTTAGTATTTGGTTCTGAGTATTTTAGCAAGACATCATCACTAAATTTTTTGTCTATAAATTGGATTATTCCCTTGCATGTAACATTTTTGTTGGGTATAAATACATCATAACCTTTTTCTTTTAGCAAATTATTTTGAAGAAAGTTATTTGCTGCATTTCTGTTTTTAAATTCCACACTAATTCTATTTATTCCCTTTTTGTGAGTCTTAAAGATATCATTTAGTTGTAAATCAAAGATTTCTCTTGCAATTGCTAAATAATTATAATTTCCAACATTTAACTGATCCTTCCTGGCTTCTATATATACTTCAAATGGCCCCTTATCATATATGTCGTATCTATTTGGAATCTTTATCATATTTATTTTTTTTAACTCTTTAATTTCTTTCTCCACATCTTTCATTTCATTATCGTTTAATATATCTGGGGGCTTCTCGCCCCCAGACGCATCCCCCATTTTTTTTTAGTTTAACACTTATTAAAGAAGGTAACTTACCAAAATTTTCCAAATGTTAACTGTATATTTCTAGCTTTATAAATTGAATTTGAATCAAAGGATACTTGAAAGTTTTAAAACAAAAGCATGCAGTCACCTAACCTATCAAATCAAAAATAATTATAAAATTTTTCTTCAAATTTGGCTCTTATTTGACTTCCTTTTTTGTATATACTTTCTATACTTTAAGTAAGAAACTTCAAGCTTCAGAAAACTATTATTTGGTTGGTAATTTCACAATATTCTCTCAGAGTCAACAATGTAGACTGTACTCTTCAAAGAAATTTTAACAAAAATCGTCATCCTAACCTCCTAATCTAAAGTGCTTAACCTAACCTCTGCCCCGAGACCACGTGCCGCCTGTCCCATGTCATAGTCCTGTCAGGACTTTACATTTACAAGCTATTCAGTCTCATGACAGGATTTGCCTGAGGATGGCTGATACTTGTAAAATGAATGTTAATCCCCTTTTTTTCACAAAATGCCTGAAATTTTTGGTTGTTAAAATATGTAGCGTTACCTATTATGCAATTTCTAAATGGTCCTATTTCTTCGAAAAATTGATTGATATATAATTTCAATGTTTTAACGTTTGTTCTTGAGCATGGATATAGTTTAATCAATTTTGTATATAAATCAATTATCACTAGTGCCTTTATGCTTTTTTTCTGTTGGACTGGGAACTAAATTTAAAATGAAATCCATGGAAACCGTATCTAGTTTTTCATATGCAACATTAGATTTATATGTGTTCTGGTCTTTGAAATTCTTTTTTTGTTTATTTGACATATTTGGCATTGGATAGCAATTTCTTTTGCTATACTTATGCCATTATTTGCCAAATAATTATCCCTAAATAGCATCCATAGCTTTATTGAACTTATATGCATGTAATTGGTATGTAAATCTTTCAACATTTTTCTTGCCAAAGTTCTACTTAAAACTTCTATGCCATTAATTATTATATAATACACCCCATCTTTCCTAAGGACTCTTCATTTTTCTCTCAAATTGATCTGATCTATTTTGATTTTTTCTTTAGAATATAACCCCGTGCTTTGTACTAACTGATTTAGGTAATCCAATTTTTATTGTTCGCTGCCCTTTTGTGATGTATTGTCTAACCTTGACAAAGCATCTGCCACTATATTGGATTTTCCAGAAATTTATTTGATTTCAAAACTGTATTCACTCAGTATTAGGCTCCAACGGTGTACTCAACTGTTTCCATATTTGTGATTTAATATAGATGTTAAAGCTTGATGATCTGTTTCTATAGTAAATTCATTACCTAACAAATAAAATCTTAATTTTGTGACACAGTGTATGATACTTGCTTATTCTAATTCTGAAACAGTATCTCTTTTCATGTGGCTTTGTAGTTCTTGAAATAAATTGTATCGGGTATTCGACCCCATCGTGTATTTGTAATAATATCCCTGATATTCTCTCTATTGATACATCTGTTCTTAATATGAATGGCTTTGTGTAGTCAGGATAGTACACTTTTAAATTTGACAGAAAAATGTTTTTGATTTCTTGGAATACTAGTTCTCTCTTCTGATCCCATTTCCATCGTACACCTTTTCTCAGCAGTTCAATTAATGGAATTTCTTTTCTACTTAGATCTGGTATTATCCTTTTATAATAATTAATTATACCAATAAATCCCCTTAAAGTTCTTAAATTATGTGGTGTTTTATATTCCTGAATGACCTTTGTCCATTCTGGATCCATTTCGATTCCCTTAGTGTTAAGTTTATAACCTACATATATTACTTCTTTTTGAAAAAATGTACATTTTTCTTGATTTATTTTTAGTCCAACTTTTTTCTAATCTGTTGATTATAATTTTTAGGTGTTTCTCATGATCTTTAGCCGTTTTAGAAAAAATTAATATATTATCAATGTAGTGAATTATAAAATGTTTATGTTGATCCAAAATATCATGAAGATATCTACATAGAGCACTGCAAGATGATTGAAGTCCAAATGGCACTACTTTGAATTAATATACTACTCCATCTATCTGAAATCCTGTATACTGTCTACTTTTTTTTTCTAAAGGTATTAACCAGAAACTATGCTGTAAAATTACATTCCTGTAATTCTTCCTAGTAATCCGTCTATACTCATTGGTGCTTCAAATTGCTTTTCAGTGATCTTATTAATATTCCTTGCATCCAAATATAACCTGATTTCACCTGATCTTTTACGTACTACTACTATAGGGTTTATAAAACACGTATCTGCCTTCTCAATGATTCCATCTTCTAACATATTATTAATCGTTCTGTTTACTTCTTCTCTATATTTATGTGGTATTGGGTACGATTTTGTTTTAAAATCTTTTCTTCTTTAACTTTTATACGATGGATATCATTTTGTGCAATTCTATTTTCTTTATTGACAAGTCCCTTGTAATGCTGCAATATGGAAATGACAATTGATTTATATTGTTCAGAGCAACTTAAACTTTTTATAACATCTTCTTTTTTACAAATAAAATCATTTTTCATAATGCAATTATTATTCCTTGCTTCCAATTTTACGCACTTCACCTCGTAGGCATCCATCTGTTTAAAATGTCCATTCCTTAAATATTCACTTAACCTCAACTCCTTAAATATTCACCTCAAATAGATTATATCTTAACAAAGAATAGAAACCTAGTAAAAGACGTATCAGTATTAAATCAGTTTGACCTAGGAAGCGATCATAGACTAATAAGAACAAAACTAATAATTAACAAAAAACTAGAAAGAAAAAGAATGCATGAAAAAAGATACAAATGGACATCTGAAGAAATCAAAAATAATGAATTTAATAAAAATATAGTGCATGCATTAAATCAAGTTAGCAGATAAACTCCAATGATATTGATGATTTGAATAACCTTATTATTAAAACAGTGAATAAAAGCCTTCTGCAACTAAAAAAACCAAAAACAACATACAATGAATTAGACAAAGAAATATTACAACAAATAGAAAAAAGGAAGATCTTAAATAAATCTAACAAACGGGGAACCGACGATATAAAGAACTTAATAGGCAGATTAGAAAATAAATCAGACAACAAAACAGAAAAGAAAACGAAAAATTAATAACAACAACTATTGAAAAAAATAAGAGTATGAAATGCCTCAGACCGACACTAGGACGACGTCAGATGATATCATTAATGGGAAAAGACGAAAATGAAATCACAACTAGAGAAAACATACTGAGACGAATAGAAAAATTTTACACAGAACTTTACAGAACACATCAACAAGATGATGAAATGAGACCAGCACGGAAATTAATGAAATATGTTGGATCAGAAATAATGCGAAAAGTAACAATTTCAGAGGTACCTACAGCATTGGAAAACATGAAGAGAAATAAAGCTGGAGGAGAAGATAGTATTACCACAGATATGATATTAGAAGGAGGTAAGGAACTAATTTCAATTGTAACTAAGCTTGTGGACAGTTGTTTACATCAGGGCAAAGGCCCTAAGAGCTGGAACAACTCTAAAGTAATCTTATTACACATGAAAGGTTATAGTCGAAAATTGGAAAACTACAGACCCATCAGCCTACTGTCACACCTATTTAAAATACTCACCAAAGTCATAACTACTCGACTAAACAAGGAAATTAGACGAATACCAAAAATATGATCAGGCAGGTTTTAAATAAGGCTATTCAACTTCCGATCACCTGTTAACCACAAAAATATTATTAGAAAAATGTAGCGAATACAAGTTTCCAGTTTTCCTAGCATTTGTAGACTACGAAAAAGCTTTCGATACCATAGAACACACGGCCGTAATAAACGCAATGCAAAATTGTAGAATAGACAGCAGATATATTAACTTCTAAATAAAAGAAACTATGAACCAAGCTACAGCTACATACTACATAAATGAAAATGAACACACAAACTCTGTACCATTAAACAGGGGGGTCAAACAAGGAGATCCTTATCACCCAAACTGTTCACC
Source organism: Diabrotica balteata (assembly GCA_918026665.1). Taxonomy (NCBI): domain Eukaryota; kingdom Metazoa; phylum Arthropoda; class Insecta; order Coleoptera; family Chrysomelidae; genus Diabrotica; species Diabrotica balteata. The sequence goes on along the minus strand of OU898282.1, from coordinate 73,841,169 downwards.
TTAGTTTTTGGAGGACGTTTTTAAAAACCTAAATTTTAAATATAAGGGAATAAACATCAATGGCCGCTACCTCAGTAATCTACGATTTGCAGATGACATAATCCTGATAGCTACTGACCTACAAGAAATGCAAACCATGCTTTTAGAACTGCATACCGAATTTTCTAAAATAGGACTGAAAATGAATTTTAAAAAAACAAAAGTCATGCACTCCGAAGACACCGTGACAATAATAAACGATAAAGTTATAGAAAAAGTTGAAGAATTTATATACTTAGGACAAAAAAATACTAAATAGGGAAATTCAAACTGAAGAAATAAAAAGAAGAAGAACGTTAGCTTGGGCAGCATTCAGTAAACTGAACTATATACTCAGAAATCAACAAATTCAATTACATCTTAGATCTAAAGTTTTTGATGCATGCATTATTCCGATTAACTTATGCGGCACAAACATGAACAATCACAAAAAAGAATTTGAATATACTTAGAGTCACTCAACACGCGATGGAAAGAGCAATGCTAGGTATATCACTTAAGGACAAGAAAACAAACACATGAATAAGACAGAAAACTAACGTCACCGATGTGGTGCAAAAATCATTAAAGTTTTTTTTTTCATCCTTTATTTATTGAAATCTGTTTCTACAAATAAAAAAAACAATAATCAATAAATTTATCAAGTAATTAACATAGGGGAGAGCTGTCCAGTGACAGAAATCCTTAAGATAAATTTCTAATATATATAAATATTTGAAATATAAATAACAATTTAAAAAGACATTTTACTAACATATTAAAAAAAAATAGCAATAGTTAAAATTATAACAACACACACAATTATAAGTTGTAGGTATATGTAGTATCAGTTGTAGCTATAAAATGATATATACGTTTATGTATATAAAGGTATAGAGCGGTCTAGAGGATCACGTCGTTTTAGTCTTCCTCTCCTTGGTCGCTTAAGTAGGTCTTGGGCAAGTGTATTTGGATAGTTTAGTAGTCTATTTTTGTAAGTGCCACTGAGTGAGACAACGGTGTCTTTAATATTTTGGATCTGAAGATCTTGGTGTATAACATAATTGGGCACGTACCACGGTGCATTGGTAATATGTCTAAAAACTTTAGATTGGAAACGTTGAAGTTTCAGTAAGTGAGAATTAGATGCTGTACCCCATATCTGTATACCGTAGGTCCAAACTGGCTTTAGAACACATTTATACAGTAATAATTTATTATGTAGACTTAGTTTGGATTTTTTATTCATGAACCAATACATTTTCCTGTATATTAATCCTATTTGCAGTCGCTTTGTCCAGATGTGCTTTCCCCAATTTAGTCGGCTGTCAAAATGTATTCCCAAGTATTTAACATCACTTTTTTTGGGTATTATGGTATTGTTTATGCACACAGATGGTACACTCTCTTTGCGTAAAGTAAATGTTATATGTGCTGATTTGCTGCCATTTACTTTAATTCGACACAGTTTTAACCATTTCTCTAGTTCATTTAAATGAATTTGTAAATTTTGACAGGCTGTAACAGGAACCGAGCTAGAAACCATTATCACAGTATCATCTGCATAGGTAGCGATTGTGCTGTTTACTCTTGTGGGAATATCTGCCGTATAGAGTAAGTATAAAGTTGGTCCCAATATACTACCTTGAGGTACTCCCGATAGAATTGGAGATATGTTTGATACTGCTTCATTGCATCTGACCTGGAAATATCGATTGATAAGATAGGATCTCAGAAGAGCATACAGAGAATGAGGAAAGTGAGTTTTTATTTTAGATAGCAGCCCCTCAGGCCATACTTTATCAAATGCTTGTGAGACATCCAAAAAGGCTGCAGTGCAGTATTCTTTCTTTTCAATCGCATCTCTTGCTACTTTGGCAACTACATGTACCTGCCCAATTGTTCCATGTTGTTGCCTGAATCCAAACTGATAATCAGGTATTAACTTTTGTCTGTCGATTATAGAATTCATTTTCTGAAGGAGTATCCTCTCAAATATCTTAGAGATAATGGGAAACAAACTGATTGGACGATAGGATGATAGTTCTTGTGGATCTTTATTTGGTTTCGGTATTAGAATAATTTGTGCCATTTTCCATTGAAACGGAAAATAGCCGAACTTTAGTATAGCGTCAAATATGTACATAGGCAACCGAAATCCTTCTTCGGGTAAATTTTTGCAGATTTTCCCGATATTAAATCATACCCTGGAGCTTTTTTAGTATTGAGATGTTTAACTAACTCTTTTATTTCGTTTATTTTGATATTTTCTATAGGAGGTGACATCTGGTAGGGTGCATCTAAGTTTTTGTGAATTAATTCTTCTTCTTCCTTTGAGATAGTTCTGGAGTGTGGTTGAAAAACTTGGCTGAGATGATTAGCGAATGCTTGTACTTTATCTTCATCGGCCTTGGCCCAATCACCGTCTTTATTTCTAATGGGACCGTCATGCTTAGTCTGATGTTTAAGTTTCCTAGAGAGTTTCCAAATAGAGTAGTTTGTGTCATCCGTCGCAGTAAGACTTTCAAGAAATTCATTTATGCCCTGATCTTTGTATTTGTGTAATTCTCTTTTAAGCAAACGAGTAGCCCTATTCAGTTCAGTTTTGTTCTCAGGAGATCTGGAAGTTTGCCACTGTTTTCTCAGTTTTCTCTTTTCGTTGATTAAGATTTTTATATGATGTGGATATGATTCACAGTTATTACCCCGATTTAGATCTGGAGTTGCTCTCCAAGCTGCCTGTTGAATGATTAATGTAAGGTGATGAACTGCTTCCTCAATATTTTCACTTGTTTTAAGAGGAAGATTTAAGTTAATTGTGTTTTGAATATTAAATCTGAACAGACTCCAATTTGTTTTATGATTTGAAAACGTGGGGTATTTATTTATATTATATACATGTTCCATCACATCAATAAATATGGGAGAATGGTCCGACGAAAGGTCAAAAGAAGGTTTAGTGTCTAAAAAGTTGTTACTTATTCCTTTTATGATACCAAAATCGATGAGATCGGGTATTTTATTTCTATCTGTAGGCCAGTAGGTTGGCTGCCCAGTAGAAATTGGAGTCAAGTTATTTTCGTTTAAACTTTTAATAAGTTCTCTTCCGCGAGTTGTTATCAGTCTTGAACCCCATCTTGTATGTTTTGCGTTAAAATCACCTACTGCAATAAAGCGATGACCAAGCCCTTTGAAATAACTCGAGAAATGGTCCTCTTTAATTATTTTACCAGGGGGACAATACGCAACTGATATCGTTATGTGCCTTTTACTGAGTTCTACAGATATAGAGGTTGCCTGAATGTTGATTTCACACACTTTATTTATTTCGTGATGTTTTATATTACTTCTAATGATTAACGCAGTTCCACCATGACCTTTTCCCATTGGGTGTGATGTGACATAGGTGCAAAAATCTGGCATACTAAAATGGCTCTTGTTTGTCATATGAGCTTCAGAGACCATCATGATATCAAGATTGTGTAACTTTATAAATGCCTTAATCTCCTCACTATGGTTTGTGAGGCCGTTTGCGTTCCAATATCCAATTTTAATTTTGGGGTTAAATATTAAGTTTTGATAACATCGTTATGAGAAGGTCGAACATTTTATCCATTCTATCCATAAGTTTTTGGACCATCAATTCTAAACTGTTACTTGTTTCTGTTGTATTCAGTTTTTCCTGTGTAGTGTTTGAGACAGATGCGGTAGTATGATTTGGTCCCTCCACAGCGTTTGCATATGTTACAGATGGGCGACGAGTATTTGAGGAACTTAACGGGCAATGAGATTGTATTTTATCCCTCAATTTTGGAAATTGTTTTCTTTGGAGCTCTTTGTAGACCAAACAGCCTCTGTAGGATGCAGGATGATTTTCTTGGCAATTTGTACACTTCACATATTTAATTCGTGTTGGATTTGGACATTCGGATGACAAGTGATTGGCTGTACATTTTACGCATCGTGGCATTCTGTTTCAATATTTGTGAGTGTGTCCGAAATGTTGACACCTGTGGCATTGCGGAATTTCTCTTTTGGGATGTGGTGGTTCAACTTCAACTATTGAGTTAAGTAGTTTATTGACTTTATAAATGTCTTTATTGTTTGCATTAGCAACCAATTCTACGTGGAAAAGTGGTAGTTGCTTTTTATCCCTTATTCGTTTTATGTTGGAGATATTTTTGACTGAATGTCCTAGTTCTTCGAGTGCCCTTTTAATCTCATTAGTTTCTGTTGAGGGGTGAATATTGCGAATAACCACTCGAAATCCACGGTCCTGTTTTATTTGATATGTGTGAAACTGCGTTTTTTTTTATATTAAGCTTTTAATAATATCCGAATAGTTTTCAGGTGAATCTACTTGGAGTTTAATTTGGTTATCCCTAAGGCTATTAATGGTATATAGATTTGGTATTTTTTCATCAAGCAGTTCGCGTAGCGGTTTTATATATTCGACATTCTGAATAAATATTGGTGGAGGTTTATTGGATTCGGCATTTCTATTTTCTTCTTGTATATCATCAGTAGTTAAAGGGCTATATCTATTGGTCGTTGGCGTAGGTTTCTGCAGCCAATAATCCTGAATGGTAGTTTGCTTTTTAATTCTATGCGGAGGGCTATCTTCTGATCGCTGACGCTTCTTATTTTTAATTAAAGTCCAACCTGTAACATCATCTTGCTGACGAGTTTGTTCAGTGGCTTCTGTTTGTTGTTCTAGATCTGGTTTGTTTTCTGGCAAACATGTCGACATTGAGGCACAATGAGATGAGCTATTAGTGGCGTTTATCCTGATTTCATTTGAGGAAATACTGTTCGTTCTATTTTTAAGCGACGGTGGAGGAGTTCGTGCCAGACCGGCCTTTCTTATAGGTGGATTCTCATATGCTGCATCTTTTAATGAGTGAGAATAACTCTGAATATTATCTGAATTTGGAATTTGATTTTGCCATTCCATTTTAGCTACTTATTTAACATATTGTATTTTACAAAATATTTTTATGTATATAATGGTTTTTATGTAATTATTTTTTTTTTGCTTTACGATAGGAGAATGAATCCAGATCGACTCTTCGGAGATCAATTCTCCTCTTAAAGCTACTTAGTTTTTATATATTCAGTAATAGGTACTTTGTTTTCCCTTTCTATATTATTTTTTTGAAGTTTGGCAACACTGTCGGGCGTTGAGACGTGGGCCGTTTTCTTATCGCAGACTGGATTGCAGATAACCTTACTTGTTTTCGATATTATTTTATGGATGTTTAATCGTACCAGATTGGTTTTTCTAGTGTCAATTTTACACTTCGCACTTTCTACACCAGTATAATTAGTTACTACCGATTTTTATGTTTTAAAACTTTAATTTGTACTAATGTAGCTAGAGCGATCTAAACAAATGGCACAGATCAATTTTAACCTGGAGACCATACCAACACAAAAGACCCAGAGGCAGACATCCTATGAGATGGACAGTTGATCTGAAAAGGACTGCCGGGAAAAATTGGCTACAAGTAGCGTACAATAAAAAACAATGGAAAGAAAGACTTGAAGAGGCTTATGTTCAAATGTGGAGGTGAATGGCTAGACGAAGAAGAAGAAGAAGAAGCAGAAGAAATATTCACTATAATTATTCGTTTGGGACATCTCCCTATCAATAAAATACATTGCTTCTCCATAAACATCATTACTTTCTTTTAATAATATCCCATCAATTCTTATTCCTTCTTCCACCTCATCTTTCTGCATAAACTTAATTTTTTGCCCTTCCAAAGTTACCATTTTTTCTCCAAATCTATCTTTACTTTCTTCTTTTCCAATTCGTCATTTCCCATTAATATATCAACACATAAATCCTTGACAACAAATCCTTGCATATTAATTTGTTTATTAAGAATATTAATTTTAAAAGGTTTGGGCAGAAAGAAGAAATCCTGGCTGAGAAACTTGAGAGAATGGTTTCAAATACCAGAAGCTGCGAACATAATTCATGCGGCACAAAACAGAGAAACCTATCGTATGATGGTCGCCAACCTTCGGTAGAAGACGGCACATAAAGAAGAAGAATTTTAAAACTGGTTAGTTTATTAATTTCTACCTAACTTCTTATTATTGGCACCAACAATTGTAATTTTTGGAATCTTTATTACATCTGATAGTTTTACTTTCTGAACCAGTATCTATCATAACCTTAATAATTTTATTTTTAGCCATAGCATTTATATAAATTAAATTAATAGATTCAATAATTTTATCTTTATCTAATGAAATAAATTCAGAAGGTTTTTTGTAATGACAATGGCCCAACTTGAAATTCAGAAAGTTTACTGAACAAAATTTGGATTGTTATAATTGTCAGATTGTGTCTAACTACTTGGATCAAATGCCTTGTGTCTTTCATTACTTTGACTTCTACTCATATTTTCTTGCCTTGTAATATTTCGTTCACTATCTTTGACGCTTCTATTCCTTGGTATATAATTTACTTGTCTGTTGTAATTAGGTTAGGTTAGAAATTTGGTGTCATTGATAGAACCACATTTGTTCATACCTGGTGAATTGCCGTAAGTTCTCCGGTATATATACAACAATTTGTTGGGATTCGTATGGTAGACTTGACGTTTTCGTAGATGTAGGCTGCAGCATGTCTTTCATGACATTTGGAAGCATCAGTGAAGATTTGATGGGTTGTTGGTATTTGGATATTATATTTTTATAAGCTTACTGTATAAGGAAAGTATGTGTAGAATGTTTCAGTAATTCTTTTAGAGACGTGTCTATTTTTGGAGGTTTGATCATCCAAGAAGGAACATTTACATAAATAAGCATAGTAAAACTGAACTGTTCTAAATTAGGGATGGCGGTTTTTGACAAAAACACCAGTTTTCGGTTAAACCGGTTTTTTTGCTTACGGTTTAACCTGGCGGTTATAACTAGCCGCAAACTAAACCGAAAACCGGTTTTCCAAAAACCGGTTTTCGGTTTTTTTAATCCAATATGTTACAAAGTTACATTTACAATGCACTTTAGTTTGCGATACTTCATTCGACTCGATATGAATATGATCAAAATTAGTATTATCGAAAGTACATCAATATCAATATAAATAAAACACAATTTTTAATAAAACCATTTTATTATATTAATTATTATATTTATTTATTATTTTATTAATATTATATATTTATTAATTTATCAATAAATATAATACAGCGTAAGATTAAAGTATAATATAAGTAGAATGAAGTAATATTTTAAGTAAAAAAGTATAGGTTAGAAGGTAACAAATAGGTTATATTATATAAAATGGATATAACATTATGTTGGCTAGTATTTTTCATGAAGCCTATTGAGAAAAACTCGTTCACATATATGTTCGTCGGTTAAGCGGCTTCTCTCATCTGACACAATGTCATTCAATGATAACACCAGTATCTCTGATGCCCCCGATCTTCCGACCAACGACATGTATTTTTTAGCTATAAAAGTCAAGCCTGGCATAAAGGTTCTGTTCTGCTCCCAGAATAAAAACGGAACACTTAATCTCGGCAGCAAAGGCTGCTGCAGATATAAAGTCAGTTCATTTGGAAAAGAACTTTGAATCCGTATGTCCTGAGAACTTAAACTGGAACCACTGTTCAGCAACTCCAAATCGTGTGAAGACCAAAGAGGGTTTGATTTTAAACTCACTTTGGCTTTTTTATTCTGGAAGGAGCAGAAAGGAGAAAGTTTTCCGATTTCGGTATGGAACGTCCTAACTTCCGAGCCTAATTGGATGTGACTGTCTTCACTATATATATATAACGGCTATACACCCCAGTGTAGGGTTAAACCGCAAATGCTTTCTAGATCCTATTTCTTAAGTGGATCAGTCTTTTTTGTTTATCTTATCTTCTTGACAATATTTTTCCAATTTTTCCTGTCTCTAGTTCTTCTTCTCCATTCTCTGACTCCTGCCCTTTGTAGGTCTTCTTCAACTTCTTGCAGCCACTTTGATCTCGGTCTTCCCCTTCTCTTTTTTCCTCCTGGATTCCATTCTATCATTGCGTATGTCACTGCCTCATCGCCTGCTCGTCAAATGTGACCTAACCATCTAACTCTGTATTGCTTTATTTTAGTTACGATGTCTTCCTTAAGTTCTTTCTAAATTTCTGCATTTGTTCTGCTTCTATATTCATTTTGCTCTGTTCTGATTGGTCCTAGTATGGTTCTTATAATCTTTCTCTCTACTATTCTCAAGTCTTCTTCATCTTTTTTAACCATCGTCATTGTTTCTCCTGCATATAATAATATTGGTCTAATTATAGTGTTATAAATGCTCATCTTACTTTTTTTAGTCAGTGTTTTGCTTTTAAGTAATTTTTTGTTTGCAAAATAAGCTTTATTCGCCGCTAATGCTTTTTCTTTTATTTCGGATTTCCTTTCTCCAGATTTACTTATTGTAACTCCTAGGTATTTGAAGTATTCTACTTCTTCAAACTCAGAACTTCCTATTTTAATTTTTTCTTTCATTGGTTTTTTCCCTAATCTTAATATTTTTGTCTTTTCTTGATTTATTTTCAGCCCCATTACCTCCCCTGTCTCTCTTATTCCTTCAAGCATTTCTTTCATTATTTTTCTGTTCTTTGCAATAATAGCAATATCGTCTGCATATGCAATTATTTGACCACCTCTTGTTCTGAGATTTCCTTTGTTTATATTTCGTAGTACATATTCTAATGCTAGATTAAAAAATAGCGTTGTTGATAAGGCATCTCCTTGTTTCATTCCTTTATTTATACTGAATTCCTCTGTCTCTCCTCTTTGTGTCTTTATGCTTATTTTTGTAGTTCTCATTGTCATTTCTATTAATTTTGTGAGTTTTTGTGGAATTTTTAATTTTTTAAGTGCTATCATTAATACGTTCCTTTTAGTTGAATCAAATGCCTGTTTGAAGTCTATGAATAACATTTCCAATTCTAATTTATACTCGTTTGCTTTTTCCATTATTTGTTTTATTGTGTGTATTGCATCTATTGTAGATCTTCCTTCTGTGAATCCACATTGGTACTGTCCTACTGTCTTCTTTGTGATCTTTGATAACCTCTTTTTTATGATTGATGTCAATATGTTTACCATGTCGATTTCGACATGGTATAAATAAAAAATTCGAAACTTGATGATGAAAAGAAAACGGCGTTATTACTAGATTTATTTAGTCACTCCTAAAGTATAACTGGTCTTCAATACCGTCATGAAAATTACTTGATTACTTGGATCGAAATTAAATTTGAGATCGAATCTCAAAGATTTGTGAATTTCAGTAGTCAGATGTAGAGAACAGTAAACCAAAATTATTATACTACTGCTCAACAGAGAGCGCTGAAATAATTCAGCTTCTATTGTCATTGAATATATTATGAGAGTAGATAATATGCAATTATTGTATTCAATTAAATGATGCAAATTTAATTTACCCTTTGAAAATCTAATCCTCTAAAATACCCACCAATTTTCCTCTCCTCACAAACCCAGGAAATTTCCCAACCATTTCAACTTATAAAATATTTCACAGACTCTTCAAATGGGATTTAAAAAAAATAATATCAACATAAATAGTTTACTTAAAAATAAATTGGATAATGCAATTCATCTTATACTTTTACTACCATCAAAAAAAATTTATCATGTATTACTTTTAACACGTTTGCATAATTGTTTAATAGGTACATTTAACTCATTTAATAATTCCTGTATTATTTTAAAAACGTAGGGAATTCCTTGGAGATTCGTATTCGTATTCGGTAATTCGATATTTATAGTCAGAAGATTATTATTTTTGGTAATCAGAAAAAGCCATTCACCCACTTTAATGGCAAGAGTCAAGTGTGAAAAATATGTAATGTACCAGATCACTGTAAATATTATGATTACAAATACCTTTTCAACGAAATATTATAACAAAACTTAATTTGATAATAGGAAAATATCGGCTCTTAAGTAAAGCGAATTTTAAGTTAAATATACCCGCTGAAAAATTACAAGAGTGAGTTGGTGAAGTTCCTGATTAGAAGTAACATCGGAGACTCTGTAAGTCAGCTTATATTACATCAATTAGTAATAAAGAAAAATACCTATTTGACAACATAAGAAGAACCATCGAATATTTCAAATACAAACAATATCTTTTTTGTTTTTGCACCGGCTTAATTACCTTGTAATAGTTTGGATACAGCACCGCATTCAGATCTAATGACTTATTTCGAAGTTTATTTAAATGGATGATATTAATTCCGAATTAGCTCAGGAAATGAGCTGTATTTCATCACCAACACTTAAAAAATCGTACTCATCAGTAACCAGTACTCTTAATTTTCCATCCAGAAAGCAAGCTATAGTATTTAGATCATTAGAAAATGTAAAATTAGAAGATTACCTTGTATCACTAGGATCAGTTATTTCTACAAAAGATATATTGTTCTCTTCTTGTATAGCTAACAACAGGATTTGTATTTATTTATCTAAGGAAGAATTAGTTGACAAATTTATAAATGTTCATCAAGGAAAAATCATAGTGTTGTGTATTTATATTGTTCTAATTTATTTGCCTTTATTCTAATTTATTGTCTATATTCTAATTTATTAAAACTCACGATAACTAATTACGAATTTATTAAAGTCTTTATTAATCCTAATTTATATTACAAATAATTTATTTTCGTTTCGTTACAATTAAATCGCGTTTCCCGATCTTCTTATGACTGACCCCAAATAAAAAAATCTTTCGTTTATATACGCAACTGTTGTCATCTCGAAAATTCGGCGACCTTCTACATTATAATGGAATAATCTCGTATTTTGGTGAAGGCGCTCGACTCGTTTTTCAACTGTTTGAAAAGCCTCGAGACGTGTATTACTCATAAAATTGGGGTCTAAAGGTTTCTGTAAACAACTTCGAATTTACTGGAACAGAAAACAGAATTAGTCATAATATATTGATAGTTATAAACGCCATAATTATCGTAACAATAGTAAATAATCAAATATTACAAGGAAGAAGATTAATTACTCCTAGTTAACGATCCAATGTATATCCAACAATTCCACATAGTATTCTAGAATCGAAACTACAGAAACTAGGCTTTAAATTTATGTCTCCCCCATCATTCCTTAGAATTGGCACATTTTGTCCCGAATTTTAGCATGTACTAAGTTTTCGTAGACAGGTATATATTTCACCTTTAGTGGACCTAATACTTCCTGAATCCTTGTTAATTGGTCATGACAATACAAACTATAGAATTTTTATGTCTGTAGACCAACACTCCTGTTATATTTGTAAAAAGATTGACCATATCGCCTCAAACTGTCCTCAAAAAAACAATAACTCCAGTTCAATAATAAATAACACAGTGACTACAGCAGACATTATAACCGACGTAACACAACACTCAGTACAAATCCATTCAGTACCAAATTATTTGGTACAAGACACTCAATCTAAACGATACAAAAATAAAGATGTAGATGAAAATAAACCAAGGCCAAAAAACGATAACCCTCTTATAAATGAAGGTATGAACGTTAATAAAATAGTATTAGAAACTAATGAATCATTGATCACTTCACCAATTAGCACAGAACCTACACTGCAAACACAGAGCAAAAGAGCTTTCTCCGAAACAGTTACACCACCTGAAACTCCTGAATGCTTTATACTGCCTGCTAAGGATACACGTTCAAAAAAGAAGAGAACTATCCCAACAATAGATCCTATTGATATACAGAAATTGATGCATCCAACAAAAGTATTTTTTGAAGACGACACAAACAAAAGGGTTCTTAATTACCAAGAAACGGTACATTTTTTTGAAAACGCGTATGGCTCAACTGACCCATTGAGTGTTGCTCAAACTTTTACAAAAGATATTGAGGGGTTTCTACAATTATTAGACAACATCTATTCTCTGTTCAATGAAAAAATAATGAAAACACGTTGCACAAAGATTAAGCGCAAAATATCTAAATTGCTGGATACAATTTCCTCCTCTGAATTAGAGAGCGATCAAGTACAAGAATAAAAATTAACATATAGAACAAAAACGTCAATTCTTTAGTTGAACATAAACGATTATTATACACAACTAGAAATGTTTAAATTATTAATTACTAAACACTCACCTTCAATAATATGTCTCTAAGAACCGAATTTTACTGACCAAAAATTAGCCAAATTAAAGACATTTACAGGTTATCATAAAAACAGACGTGATTTTAAAAAAGCTAGTGGAGGGGTTTCTATTTATGTTAATTGGATATCTAATAACTCATTGTAATCTAGACAAATACCTTTAAATACCAACCTTGAAGCAGTAGCAGTAACCATAAAAACTCCAAAAATTATTAACATCTGCAACATTTATTATTCACCGAATACTGATATAAGTATAAAAGAGATAACTCATATTATAGAACAAATTCCGTCGCCTAAGATTATAGTAGGAGATCTAAATGGACACAACCCACTTTGGGAATCTAATAGATATAACAAAATAGGACACATAATAGAAACGGTCATTAATAACACCAATATTACCCTACTTAACGATGGATCTCCAACAAGATTTAATACTTTTACTGGAAACACAAGTTGTATTGACTTATCTCTTGTAGACCCTTCTTTAGTACAAAACATAACTTGGGAAGCTAGTACACAATTGTATGGAAGCGATCATTTTCCCATAGTGATACATTTCGAAAACGAACAAAAAATTCAACCATACACTAGATGGAATACAGAAATAGAGGATTGGTCACCGTTTAGACAATTTGTGAAGAATCAATTGAATTATTTTTCAGATCCATCTCCGCATGACAATATAAACGACTTAGTAAATAAATTTTTCTCCGTCATACTTTCCGCAGCAGATCATATCATTGGAAAAAAGAAAATAGTAAGAAATCGTATTGGAGTACCATAGTGGAATAATCACTGTAAGGATACTATAAAGAACACTCACAGAGCATTCAATTAATACAAAAAACAAAAAACACAAGAAAATCTCCTAGAATTTAAGAAATTTTAAGAAGCTATTAGTAGAAAAGTGGTAAAAGAAGCAAAAAAGGAATCTTGGAAAAAGTTTTTATTAACAATAAACAGTTTTACCCCAGCAGCAATAGTGTGGAAACAAATTAACAAAATTTCAGGGCGCCACACAAACTCATCAATAAGATTTTTAGAATATAATAACAAAGTTCATACATCTAGATCTGGAATAGGTAATGTATTAGCTTCACTACGAGTCATATTCAAGTAACGAAAATTTTTCTCAAGAGTTTTTACAATTTAAAACCAAAGAAGAATTACAAGAATTTAATTATGATAAAAGCGATAACCTACCAATAAATGCACCAATACTAGAGGAAGAGTTAACTGAATCTATAAATTCTATTAAAACCTCTAGTCCTGGTCCAGATGATATACCTATTATTTTTCTTAAGAATTTGCCTAAAAATGGATTTGCCTATTTACTAAAGATATATAACAAAATATGGCTTGAAGGAGTGTTTCCATATACTTGGAATAATGTTTATACAATACCTATCCTTAAACCTGGTAAACCACGTTCACATCCAAACTCCTACCGTCCAGTATCATTAGGATGTTGAATGAGAAGAGTGCTCGAAAAATTAATTAACCAACGTCTTATTTGGATACTTGAGCAAAGATCTGTTTTATCTAACAAACAAAGGGATCCCGCAAAGATAGATCAACTCTAGACAACTTAGTTGATCTCGAATCTGAAATACATGAAACGCTAGCAAATAATCAAAGCTGCAGAGCAGTATTTTTTGATATAACCAGAGCATTTAATACAGTTTGGCGCCACGGAATAATTAAAACTTTACAGAAATTAGGTATACAAGGAAATATGCTAAACTTCATCAATAACTTTAAAAAAAACCGAAGTTTCCAAGTAAAAGTAGATGATTTCATTTCTAAAACAAGAATACAGGAAAATGGAACCCCTCAAGGATCATCGATTAGTGTTACTCTTTTTCTTATTGCTATTAACAGTATTTTGGAAAACGATTCTCTACCAGTAAAAAGTAGGCTACACGCAGATGATCTCATAATTTATTGTAAAGGAAGAAACATAGAACTAATTAAACAAACCTTACAAGATACTATTTCTACATTAGAAAAATGGCCAATGAAATCTGGAATGAAATTTTGTTCCAACAAAAGTAAATGTATCCATTTCACCAGAAAAAGCAATGTTAGTAGTCCAGAACTTACAATCTTTAATACAAAAATAGAATATGTTGATTGTATCAAATTCCTTGGAATTAATTTTGACAAACATTTAAATTTTAAGCAACATATTTATTATCTTAAAACATCTTGTCAACAATATTTAAACATAATGAAAGTCCTATCTACTAAAAATTGGGGATGTGATCAAGATATCTTATTGACAGTATATAAAAGCCTTATTAGATCTAAAGTCGATTACGGTTCAATAGTGTATGGGTCTACCAGCCAATCACTTTTGAAAGAGTTGCAAACCATCCAAAATGCTGCTGTAAGAATAGACTTAGGAGCTTTTGTACCACACCTACAGATAGCTTATTATGTTTAGTAGGAGAAATGCCTCTGGAATTAAGAAGACAATATCTTAGCCTAGCATTTGCTGCAAACGTTTCAACAAATAGTGAAAATCCCGTCAGAAACAATGTCTTTGCTTCTCGTTTCCACACAACATATCTTAACAAAAAAGATCTAAACCCCCTTTTTATGAAAGACTCAATAGATACATGACCAGCAATAATATTGTCTTCCCTAAAATTTATCAAACCACCCTTTTAACCCCTCCTCCTTGGATGGTCAGAAAACCTTTCCTAGACATGAGTTTAACAAAGACTAGTAATCAACTTAATGCTTTCTCTATGGTTAAACAATTTTATAGTAAGATTCATGAGTACCAGAAATACCAACATATTTATACTGATGCCTCCAAATCAGAAAAAGGAGTGGGATGTGCCTTCATACACAATGACTACACTGCTTCATACAAAATCTCAAATTTTAGCACAGTATATACAGGAGAACTATTTGCAATCTACAAAGCATTAGAATATGCACTGGACGCCAACTTAGACAGGTGCCTAATAATAACGGATTCCTTAAGTTCCATGAGTAGCTTAGGCACCATTTACCCAACTCATCCATTGTTGCGATTGATAAAGAACTATTTGTACCAACTTCAACTAAAGAATGCGATTGTAAAATTTATGTGGATTCCATCACATATAGGTATACAAGGTAATGAAAGAGTAGATGCTGCCGCCAAATCTTCACTTAACAACAAAGACTTGATGGAATCTTTTCATCACTGGATTAACTCGACATTGGATTCACAGTGGCTTCAAGAATGGAATCAATCTCAACAAAAACTACGAGACATAAAAACAACTGTTACAAGATGGAAGAATATGTGTAGCAACAGAAAAGACCAAATTATAATATACAGACTGAGATTAGGACATACACGCTTAACACACGAATACCTTATTACTGGAAGTGTTCATCCAATGTGCGGTAAGTGTTTTAACAGTTTAAGTGTCAAACATTATTTAATCGAATACCCGGCATATTTAAATGAGAGGCAAAAGTGTAACTTACCGACAACGCTACGTGAGTATCTACAAGAAAACTGTGTATATTAGTATGTTTTAAGTTTTTTAAAGTCAATTGGAATATACAACAAAATTTAACATCAGTGTCTGTACAAATAAATGTGTAATCTTCTATTAACCAATGTACTTCAACTCAGATTTATGTATGTAAAACTCTATCTATGTTATGTCTATGTATATATTTAATCTATGTCTAAAAAAATGTAAAACAAAATTGTAATACCAAGCGGCGCTAATAACCACTTAGGTTGATGCGCCTTAATTGTAAATAAAAAAAAACTTAATTGTTTCTGGCTGATATTTAATAATGTTTATTAATTCCATATACATTGTATAAAAGAACAATAATTTAAGTATGTTATTTACACATCGAAAAATAAACATTTGGTACTACCCGTTAAAACCAAAATGGTCGAGCACGGGCGTCGTGTGTGCATTGTGTATTTGATACATTAACAATTCAATAATTAAACTACATATAAATAATAAAATAATTCCAATTATACAATAATTTTATATTTCAGTTTGTATAACGTATTTTTATAATATTTTGATGATGAATACTATACTTATTTTGATTTTATAACTTTCAGGTAAGCAAAACTATTACTAAACTATTACTATTATGACTGAACTATTAGTTGTTTAATCCATAAAATTTTGTATATAAAAGCGATCCAAATTGAGAATATATTTTTTAAATATTGATTTTATCATTACCAGTGAGTTGAGAGTAGTTAGGTATATTTTATATTTATCAGGTAAGGCATTGAATATTCTTGGAGCTTGATAGAGGACGTATCTTTGACCTAATCTTTTTTTGCTACTTCCAGTTTTAACATGTTTATTTGTTTTATTGCGGGTTTCATAGGGATGGCATAGTTTATGCAGTATATGTTTTCTATTATATATGTAGACTAACATGGAATACATATATATTTGTCTTGTATCCATTACTTTGGCTTCAATAAATAGAAGATGACTTGAGTAAGTACGTTGTTTATAGAATATTATTTTTAGTATTCTCTTTTGTAAAATATCAACTTTTTTTAAGTATGTTTTTAATACACCACCCCAACCAAGTATTTCATATCTAATTCTGGACTCAACAAGAGAATAATATAATATTTTTAAATATTTTACATCAATTATTGATTTTATATATTTGAATTTTGGAACTAAAGCTCTCAAGCATTTTGCCAGTTCATTCAGATGCTTATCCCATCTTAGATGTGAGTCTATAGTTATACCCAGATATTTTATATTAGAGGCTGTTTTTATCGTTATGTTATTTTCCATATATTTAATGTTTATATGGTTAAATGAAGGTAGTGATACTTTGTTACTACAAAATGGAATAACAAACGTTTTTTCAAAGTTAATTGTTAATCCTTTATAATTGAACCATTGAACTATCTTAAACATATCAACTTTAATTTTGCTTTTTAAATCCTTCCATGTGTCTGCACTATACAAAATAGCAGTGTCATCGGCGAAACTAATTATTTTTCCTTCGGTATTTATATTATATAAGTCATTTACATGTATGTTAAATAGTAGTGGACCTAAAACTGTTCCTTGGGGTACACCACATTGTAGGATAAGCTGATCACTGTAAGTGTTATTTATCTTCACAATTTGTTGTCTTTTGTATAAATAACTTTGAATTAACTTATGTGAAATTCCACGTACTCCGCACGCTTCCAATGCTTCTAGAAGTTGCGGATGGCTGACCGTATCAAATGCCTTTGCTAAGTCTAGAAATACACCGGCAGTAGGTTTATTATTGTCAACTCTATCATATATGTTATTAACAAGTTCTGTAATTGCATCACTTGTAGAAATACCTTCGCGAAAACCAAATTTTGAAGATGATATAATATTATGTTTGTTGAAAAGGTAGTTAGTCGAGATTTAAGTGACTTTTCAAATATTTTTGCCAATGTTGTGATTAGTGAAATAGGTCTATAGTTAGATAAACTACGCTTATCACCCTTTTTAAAGATAGGTGTTATAATAGTTTGTTTAAACTTATCCGGACACTCCCCTGTTTCAAATATTAGATTTATTAATTCAACTAATGGTTTTTTGATTTGCCCATTTATATTTATTATTGTTTGAGAGGTGATTTTGTCAATTCCCGGAGACTTCTTATTCTTTAAATTGTTTATAATACTTTCTATTTCACTTTCTGAGACCGGTGTCAAATATATTGAATGGCTTGAATATTTATATGTGGGAGTATATGATTGTGGTGGTATTATTTTTTTAGCATATGTTTTCCCAATTTCTGTGAAATAACGAACAAAAGCATTTGAGATGGTTGTATTGTCTTTAATAATAGTTTCATTTTCTGTAATTATTTCTGGAATATTTCTTTCTTCTTTTGTATTTTTCAAGTGTTTTATTATATTCCATAAATTTTTAGATATATTTTTGTTTTCCAAAATCTGATTTCTGAAATAGTCTCTTTTGGCGCTTTTTAATAATTTATTGAGCTGATTTCTGTAATTAAGATAATTAGTTTTTTTATCTATATTATCTGGATCTTTGAAGTATATGTGATAGAGTATGTTCTTAGTATTTATAGATTTCACTAATCCAGCTGTTATCCAAGATTGACGCTTTAATTCGTGCTTTTTGGATTTTCTAATATAACTGTTCCTCTCTATAAGTTCACTAAGAATGTTACACAATAAGTTACATTTTGCGTTCACATTTTTTAAATCATTATATTCTTTCCAGTGGTAATTTTTTAGATCATTATTTAATTTCTTGTAGTCTATTACTTGATATTCCTTAGGTACTTTGTTAAAATTTTGCTTTATATCGAGCGGCATACACATAACGGTTGCTTTATGATCAGTTATACAAGTTTCTACAACGGCTGCTTTATAATCTTGATTACACTGTTTTATTACTTTAACAAATATATGATCCAGACAGGTTTTGGATTTACCTTGTATTCTAGTGTATTTGTTGATCATAGATTCAAAATTGTAGTCGTACATTAAGTTAAGATATGCAAAAACGTTCTCATCAGAGTTGTCTTTAATATTAATATTAATATCTCCAAGTAATATATGGTAGTCAATCTGTTCAGTTTTTGTTTGTTCTAGATATTGTTCTAAATTCTGAAGAAACTCTTCTACATTAGTAGAAGGAGAACGGTAAACACAAGTGACTAAGCATCGTTTGTTAGTTTTGAGCGTAATAAATACTTGGATTACTTGACAATGTCCGATCATTACTAAGTTGTGAGAATATACAATTTTCTTTTTTATAAACACCGCTACTCCATCATTTTTATTGAAATTGTAATCTGTATGTACAAAAGTATAATTTTCGTTATCATAATATTTAACATCATAAAGTTTAAATGTTTCTGTCAGTACGATGAGATCAAAATCCATATTTAATTGGTGTAATACAACATTGAATTCGTCAAAATTTTTTGTTAGACTCCTAATATTTTGGTGAATAATTGTGAGGTTAGATTCATTAGTTCCTAGTTTAACAAAATTATTTAATTGCAATATATTATCTAACTCGTGTGTATCATACGGTTCAAAGTCTACATCTCGTATAAACTGATCCATGATATACGTTTTACAAACCTTTATGTATATGACAACAAATATAAATAAATCACACTTATTCAATTAAAGAAAAAAAGACAAATGACAACAAATTAAAAATCAAAAATATAAAGACAATTAGAACAATATAAATAGCGTTAAGAGTAATAATTTATTTATTCGATGCAGAGTTATGTCGTGTTTTATATGTTGTTTTATTTTTATCTGTACCACCGGATCTTTTGATTGGAGTCGTCTTTCCACTCTTTGCTGTTGTTGACGAAGTAGTATTCAGCGATGCCTGGTGTGAAATAATGCTTGGATTCCCTTTGGTGTTTAGATTCTTAACTATTTCTTCTCTGCGATTTTTTTGGCTTTTATTTTCTATTATACTCTCATCTTCATCAGAGAAGGTCTTTTCCTTTTCTATTTCATACGGATGTGTTTCTCTAGTATAACGGGGGGTCCCGGGGTCACTACTTGCAGGTTTTATATCTATTGTAAGAGTTTCTTCTTGTTCTTTCAGTTCTGCGGCTGTATACGATTTTGCGTTTATAACTAGTTTATGATTTTTTATATAACATATATTTGTCGTGTTTTGCCTAGCTAGTAAAAGGTGTTTCCGCAGAATTTTGCTTTCTTCTTGTTGTTGTTTGGTGAGATCATGCGATATATTAATGTTCGATCCTTTTATATTTCTTAAGTTTTTCAGAACTTTTAATTTTGTGAGGAAAGATATAAATTCTATTTTAATCGGACAATTTAATTGTTTTCCTAACGCGTAAGTGTTGTTTATTTCGGTTTCTTTAATATTTAATTTTAATGGTCTGTTTAGTTGGTCAATAATATATTGTAAATTTAGCTCTGGATTTTCCCTAACTATTCCATAAATTATTATGTTTTTACGTCTATTATTATTGTCAATTATTTCTACCTTATGTTTTAACTCCAGATTTTCTTTTTCTAAATGTTTTATTTTATATTCAGTTTCTGCAACCTTAAGTGATAATCGTGTTTCTAAAGCTTTAATTAAATTTTTTAATTCACTATTTTCCCTTCTTATTTCTTCCAATAAATAATTATTTGAGATTTCGATATTTTCCATTATCTAGTGTATGATCGCCTTTAGATAATGAATGTACAAGGCAATTATTAGAATGGTAGTTTTTTTTCAACAGCAATTATATATGAACGGTAATTAAGAATTAGTGACTGGTTTTTTCGATAAATCTGATTTGATTATGAGGTTATGGTTATTTGCATTACTATTGCATGCGTTGAAGACGAAGTAAGATTACAGTATTTTCTTTTATTATGTATGTAAAAGTGATACTTGCAATTCACTTACAGAAAGTTTTTAGTAAAGATCTTCTACTTTTTCCACCAATAACAACACATTTTATACAGAGTTAACAATATACGACAACATACCACAAAACGGCCACACACCAATATGAGCGATGATACGGCCACACGGCCATATGAGTTTGCACTTTCAGTTTGCTTGTAATTATAAAATAAAATTTGAATTATCGTTTTGTTTGGAATAATTACTTGAGAATAATAATTATGTTTGGAATCCAAAATAATGCCTAAATAATACTAACAATACTAATAAAACTAAAAAACCTAGCTGGTAAAACCGGTTATTGCGAAGTAAAAAAACCGATTTTTGATTAAAACCGGTAGGTTTTTCCATCCCTATTCTAAATTAAGACCAATACCTTATATTCCTTCGGGAAATGGTAGTTTTTTTTATTGCAATGTTTCTGTAAAGATCGGACGATATATTTGTTCTGCAAAGTATTGTTAAGTATGTTACGTTGCTGTTGTTTGCTGAAATTCTGGCAACGTAATTTAGTGATAGGAGATTCCTTCCTTGGATTAAGGGCAGTTTATTAGCCAGAGCTTATAAGCTACTTACTGGACTAGTTCTTGTTGTACCAAAACTAGTCTCAAGCATATATTTTGAATGTAATCAAGTTTTTTTAAAGATGTTTTGTTAGCAGTCGCGTAGCATAAACAGAGTCTAGTTTACTTCGTGTTAGTGATCTATATAGAGTAAATAAGGTTGTTGTATCTGCCCCCAAGAGGTATTTGACAGCATTTTTAGTAGATTAATTCTGGATTGGCAAGAACGTTGCAGATTGGTGATATGGGTTTCCCAGTTCAAGTTAGGTTTAAAAGAAAGTCCTAAGAAATTTATTTCTGCTTATTTCGGGACAACTTCATTTAGTGTTAGTTAATATTAGCAACTAACATTGGGATAATTTTTTCTTTGGTTAAAAATTAAATAATGTGTCTTTTCACTAGAGAATATAAAACCCGTGTTTTGCGACCAGCTTTCAATTGTGTATAAGGTAGTTTGCAGTATATGTGTTCCCAGACATTGTTTGTTCTTAGATAAATGACTAAGTCATCTGCATATAGACTAGTAAATACAGGTAGTTTTATTTGATGTATAATACTATTTATTGCAACTAGAAAGAAAGTAGGACTTAGAGTAGATCTTTGTGGAGTGCCGTTTTGATGTACTTGTCTGGAAGATGTAAATCCATTGATTCTAAGATGTCTCCATGTTGTGTCAAACACTTTTCTTATGTCAAACAATACGGCAATAAGTTTTTGGTTGTTCAGAAATGATTCATGTATACTTGATTCAAGTGTAATTAGACTGTCTGTTGTGGATCTACCCGTACGAAATCCACTTTGTCTGATACTTATTAGGTTATTGTTTTCGTGGTACCATTTAAGACGATAATTAAGGATTTTTTCTAAAAGTTTGCAGGTACAACACGTAAGTGATATTGGACGATATGAATTTGGATCTTTTATTGGTTTATTATATTTAGGCATTGGAATTATAATTGCAGCGACCATAGATCAGAAAAGGCATGGTGAATAAAGCTATTATTAAAAATATCAACTAATATTAGCTTTGCATTCAGAGGAAGATTTCTTAAGAAAAGATGGTAGATAAAATCAGGACCTGGACTAGAATTTTTAACACTTAAACAGCGTTCTAATTCTTGAAGACTTACAGGTTTGTTTATTGGATTGCCGCTTTTTTTGATTTGTATATTTGAAGACTCCGTTAGTTTTTTGTGCTCTAGAAAGGATAACCTGTAATTGGAATAACCAGAATTAGGTTCGTATATATCTGCTAATATTTCTGGAATATCTTCTTTGTTTGAATGCGTTTGGTTATTTTATTTTATGATATAGTCTCGATACCTCAAAAGTATTTTGTCCCTTTTATTCTGCGGACTTTGTTCCATATGTTTCCTAAGGGAGTGGAAGAATTTATTGAAGAAATGTATTTTTTCCAACTTTCTCGTTTTGCTTTTTTTGATTAATTGTCTGATTTGAGCTCTAACTTTGTAACCTCGGAAACCTGTTTTTGAATGATGCTAGAAAGGTCACCAATGGAGACACTGCGGACGGCAGCCAGATAGTTGGTGGAGAGCGAGTCGTGGGTTCAAAACTAGCTTTTAGCTTTTGGAACCGGGAATGGATCCAACGAAAGAAATAAGTAAAGATAGAACAAGATAATATATATTAGAAAAGATACAGAAATAAGAAAAAGATGGATGGGTAAAATTACCAAAGATGAGATAAGATAGAAACAGGGCGCCACTCAATTTTTTGGGGTTTAAGAAGAAAAATAAGAAACCTTAGAAAAGAAAAGAGATAAGGAAAGATATTTAGGTTCAAAAAGCAAACCCAAGAAAAGATACCAACAGGTAATTATAAAATAAATTTGGTCAAAACATTATATTAACAAATAATAAATATATTAGGCATTACACTTACCTACAAAACTTAATTAGCCTGATGTTTCTACTGGCCAAAGGCATAATAATAATTAAAGATAAAAAGCCAATATTCAGAGTTACTATTTTATCAGGGAACTTGTTAGGAGCCGGCAAATAAAATACATACACAAAACAATAACAATATATTCAACAACAAAATTATGATGCTGCTGAATGCAACACAAGTAATAGAAGTACACTAACAACTATAAAATGGTAGTATGCATATAAAAATAAGCAGTAAAATAATTAGAAAATAACTTTACAAAGATATATCATACAATCATGTACAAATAAAGGTTTGGCGTACCTCGAGATATTACAGCAAAATAAGTGAATAAAAATTATAACAAACACAAAAGATAACAAAAATTAACCAAATCTAAATTTACAAAAATACAAAAAGGTTACATAAATGAAAACATAAAAATTTAACCAAACCGCACTTGGTTTAGTTGATTAACTATCTCGCACTATTATTTAATGGGAAACTGAGACTTAAATGTTCATAATTATTACTTATAGAAATTTCTTGAATCTATTGAAATGTTCTTGAAATTGAATGCAAAAATCAGCAATCTACAGGTGAAGACGTGGATGAACTTTGATTCGCTCAGATAATGAAAGATAATATGGTACCATACCATATATATATTATTTGCCCAGATAATTGAAGGTACTAAGATTATAGTAACTTAAACTAATTCCTAATGACTGCTGCCTAATTCACTTAAGTTAATACTATACTTGTATTAAACACTGAATTTAATTAACATTAAAGGTACTTTGTTACTATATATAATCTAATATAGTATAAGATCAAAAAGACTCAAATAAACAAGTGTATACACACTTAGAAAACAATTCACAGATGGTAAGATAACAGATAAACAGTAAGATCTAGTCCTCACGCAAAGACTGTCTCACCAGAAGTCTCACGAGATATAAGGCTTTACTCAACAACTGCCCACCGGGAATTAACTCTTTCTTTGCAAAAATTAACCAAACTCACAAAAAAGGAGGAGGGGATATCTCCCACTTAAAAAAATCATAGGCCTGCCTGTATCTATTTCTAAGAAGATAAGGTCTTAACGACTATTGAAAAGTTCGGGGTAAATAAGGGTACCAACAATTTGGTACAAAGGAACCGGCTTTCACCGAAAAGCATTAGTTCCTTTCATACTCGGGATTAAGAAGGAAAGGAATAACAACCTTTCGAACTCTCGTACTACCGGAAATTCCGTGATAGTTTGGTAGGTAGATTCTTCAGTCATGTTTCGTTAGTTTCCCAATAAATATTTTATATATATATATATATATATATATATATATATATATATATATATATATATATATATATGTTCTGAAAGATTTCCGCGGTTAGTACAATGAAACTTAGAGCTAAGATTATTATTATTACTAAAATTAATATCAAACTCACCAGTCTTCCGGGTTGAACCGCGTCGATATCCATTTTGCCGAGCTTTCGGCATCCTCTCTGATGCCTTCCTCAGGGCTTCCGAGGTCTCAGTCTCCGGAGCCCCCAGACACTACTACACTGTTGACTGATCACTACGCTGTCACTACTGTAGGTTTCGCGTCTCCAGCATCAATATTCATTTGGATTTTATCCGCGTGGCCTAATCCATTTATATTGCTAACTTGGGAGAAAGATTCGATAGTACTAGTCGCGACATATCCTTGACTAGGATTTAAATGATCGATAGTACATAAGGATATTTCATCGAGCTCATTATCGATATCGGTAAAAGTTGGTGGATCATTATCGCCGGTAAGCCAGGTATTTTTAGAAAAATCTATTATAAGAGAGAAAGTTTTAACGAAATTGCTACCGAGGATAAAGGTATAAGGTAACGTAGGTACGATTAGTGCTTTGATGACATGACAGACATCGTTAGCTAAGACAGGGAGATCAACTACACCGGTAACAGCGCGGTTAGAGCCGTCAATTAATGAAACATTTTTATGTTGAGATGGATCTAGAGATAAGTTGTTAGATTCAAGGAATTTAATGCCCTTTGTGCCAACAATCAACTAAAACTGAACATCAAAAAGACTAAATTCATGATTGTAACAAAGAAGCTATACACCAATGTGAATTTAACCATAAATAATCAGCCAGTTAAAACAGTAACGTCCTACAAATATTAAGGGGTTTGCTTCACTGATACTAATGACCAGACAAGAGAAATCAAGAGGCGAATAGAAATAGCGAGACAATCGTTTGTCAAAATGAAAAAGTTCCTATGCAGCCGGGGCATAAATATAAACTTAATAACGAGAATGTTAAGGTGCTATGTTTTCTCCGTTCTGCTGTACGGCATGGAAGCCTGGACACTAAAAAAATCATCAAAAACATTGAGACATTCGAGATGTGGTGTTACAGGAGAATGTGGAAAATATCATGAACAGAAAGAGTAACAAATCAAGATGTTCTGCTGAAGATGGGGAAGGAATGCGAAGCCATAAAAACCATACAAACGAAAAAACTGGAATATCTGGGCCACATATTGAGAGGAGAAAAGTACTCTCTGCTTAGACTCATAATCCAAGGAAAAATCTCGGGAAAGAGAAATGTGGGACGTAGGAGGATTTCCGGGTTGCGAAATTTAAGGGAGGGGTATGGGCGCAGTTCAATACATTTGTTCAGAGCTGCAGCCAACAAAGTAAAGATTGCTGTGATGGTAGCCAACCTTCGATAGGAGACGGTACTGCAAGAAGAAGCGCCAACAATAGTTATAGAACAACCAGTATCTAGAAGGACTGTAAAAGTTCTCGAGAAAATTGAGACAGAAGTAATAGAATCGCTAATTTTATTAATTAGCACCGGGGTGGCAATTTTCGTAACACTATTACGATAAAAATTTTTGACTGTCTTAAACCACTGCTTTCATTTATTCTGAATTTTAATATCGGATTTATTTGGAGGAAAAGGTAACGAGATTGCCCCGACAGAACAAACTCGAGAAACTGGTTTTTTGAAGGCAAGGAACTCTTTTTACATGTATGGACAGTCACATTAGGGTGACCACACTTGTAACAGAACTTGTGCTGTTGTTCCTTTTTACATACGGGATAGACATGACCTGTTTTCCGACAATTCCAACAGGTAGAAACTTTTGAAATGTTTTTGATATTCGAATTAGATGACTTAGATATTTGATTAGGGACATATGAAGAAGGTATGGCATTTGAGAGATTGTTGGGAGAATTGTAGCGTTTACGCTACTGACTAGTCCAATTTAAACCCCTCAAGAAATTTTCTTATAACCCGCCTGTTATCGATTTTTAAATCGACATTTCTCCACCCACGCGCTGTTAGCGCTTTGAAAGGAAGATCGAGGTTGTGCGAAAGAAGTTTCAGTTTTTGGTCAGAACTCAGCGCAGACACGCCAACCGGTGAAATTTTTTCACCTTCAAAGTGACGGAATTGGAGCAATAAAATAATCTGGGACGAATAAAATAATACCTAATTTAATAATCATATTATAAAAATAATAATAAGTAAATTTTAAAAATCAAGTTTCATTTATAAGAGTTCCACAGAAAAAGGAAGATTTTTCTGGCGTGCTGCGGCTCCATGTAAGTAAATTATTTCATACGTATTATCTCTTTATCATATAATCAAATTTATCATTGTAGTTTAGTATTTCTTTAGAGATTTATTTTTGAGTTCCGAAATAATTTAAATATAAAATTTCCTTGATTTACTTGCAAAGAACAGAAGGTCATTAGTACTAGTCGCGACATATCCTTGACTAGGATTTTTTTTATATAGTCAAACTTAAATCCCGATCTATTTCATATCTTATCATTAAGTTTTTTTTTGGTTCCCTTTTATCTAACTTTTTTTGGTGGAATATAAAAAGGTTCTACAAATGTGGGACAGCCTTCTGTATTCTGCGCATGTTTATTTCATGGCGCAAGCCTGTCACGTCTACGGAAATAACTTCGTAAATTTTGACATGATGTTGACCTAACCTAATGTTTAATGTTGTGTTCTGGTGAAGTTAATCCCTGCTGCTACATTTATATTACATATTTATTAAATTAAATAATCATTTTAGATTCCGTCACGTGAAAATATTAATTTAAGTTTATTGAAATAACTTTGAATCCTTAAACTAATTAGCAACTTGTCTCTGAAGTTACCGATTTCTCGGACCGGATAGACCAGCGCCGGGTGTTTACTACCGTGTACCCCCATGGATTTGTCATCATAGCCCAGAACTAATTTTGCCGTGCCAAGAGGAGTTTTCCTATGGACTTGTAGTGATTTTAAGATAAGTTGTTTAATTGTTTAACTTTTGTTACTTCCTATTTAGTAGTATACCCTCTTCATATGCATATGATAAGGTAAATACCTTTGTGATAATTTAATTTTTGATATAGTATAATTTTGATATTATTGGGAGAGAAGAAAATACCTTTCATGTTTTTATTAGGTTTTTTTTTACTAAGGATGTAAAGGGTTTGACCAAACTTATTTTTTTGATATAATATTTTTTTGATACAATAGAATTTTGATTTTGGGGAAGGGAAATAAATTTCATGTGGTTTTTTTTAAAACATTATATAAAGAGTATTGAAGACTCACTTTTTGGATATAATATAATAATTGTAACAGATTTATCACTTTTGATATCTTTACAATATTGTCATTAGTATCTCATATTAGTAGAACTATTTTAAGTTAAATTACTACCTTTTTGTGTTAAGACTTTGGCTATCATAGGACTATTCTTGAATTAATATAAGGTTGAATGTTCGAATAATTAAACTTTGAGGGTATACAAGGCAACTATCGAACACGGTGATTAATTTAATCTTGCCCAAGTACTTTCAATCAATAGATCATCTTCAGGGGCATTTCGTCAATTGTGGACTATCCGACATAGTAGAATGTCATAAATTTATGTTATGTTCAGTTTTAAATTTATGACATTCTACTATGTCGGATAGTCCACAATTGACGAAATGCCCCTGAAGATGATCTATTGATTGAAAGTACTTGGGCAAGATTAAATTAATCACCGTGTTCGATAGTTGCCTTGTATACCCTCAAAGTTTATTCTTGAATTGTTACTAATATTTTAAACTTTATTTGGCCAGTGGTAGTGACTATTCGCTTATTGAGGGGCTATTAGGTCCTATTGTATATTTACACCATCCACTACCACTGTTATTTAGCTTTGCATTATATGTAAATTGTTTATACATATATATCTATATACATTTTTTTATAAATATATTTATTGTTACTATTTTGAGTTTTATTTCAGTTCTACTAACCAGTATATAATATAGCAAAACAAGATTAGTATTTAGTATATTTGTATTTCAGAGTATTATCTCCAGATTCATTTGTTACTTCAAAATCTCAACTATCGTTGAGTTGGCGCCCTTCTTTTCTCTTCTTATTGTTCTCTTTCTATAAATTTATTGCCAGTGATCTTCTTCAATTGTATCACGTCTGATATTACCAGGTCTCATTTCTTTCTTGTCTCATTAGCTCATTATCTCTTGTTATTGTTGTTTATATCTTTAAAGCCACAATCCAGTGCATTGAAGCTAGCCCGAACACTCACTTGAGATTTAGTGTCTCTTTGGCCATTTAAATTTGTTCCTCTGAGCTTAGCCCTATTTTTAGTATTTTCATCATCTCTCTTCCAGTTCTTCTGGAATTTGGAAGTCTTACACTTCCTAAAATCCAATACTCCCGGATTATTGAGGTTTCAATTGGCTAGACCTAACGTGTGGCTTCTTTTCCACTTCTGCCTTTAAAAATATATATATATATATATATATATATATATATATATATATATAAACTAGAGCTAAGATTAATATTATTACTAAAATTAATATCAAACTCACCAGTCTTCCGGGTTGAACCGCGTCGTTGTCCATTTTGCCAAGCTTTCGGCATCCTCTCTGATGCCTTCCTCAGGGCTTCCGAGGTCTCAGTCTCCCGAGCCCCCAGACACTACTACACTGATCACTATTCACGGCAGTGTCACTACTGCCGTGAATAGTGATCAGTGTAGTAGTGTCTGGGGGCTCGGGAGACTGAGACCTCGGAAGCCCTGAGGAAGGCATCAGAGAGGATGCCGAAAGCTTGGCAAAATGGACAACGACGCGGTTCAACCCGGAAGACTGGTGAGTTTGATATTAATTTTAGTAATAATATTAATCTTAGCTCTAGTTTTTATTGTACTAACCGCGGAAATCTTTCCGAACATATATATATATATATATATATATATATATATATATATATATATATATATATATATATATATATATATATATATATATATATATATATATATATATATATCTCCTTTAATTTTTGGTTTTGATCTTGGGTTGTTGTGGTTTTCACTGGTTGTGCTTTTAGATTTTCATTTTAACGTTTAGTTTTGTACTTCAATTTTTTTGGACATTACCTTATATCTATATCTTAAATCGACTTGTTTTGCTATTTACTGTGTAGACTGAATAAAATACTTTGTTTTGATTTGTTAAATAACTATTTTAGCTAAATAATAAATTCATTAAAAAGTTAAAGAACTTAAAGTTAACTATTTCACATATTTTTACAAGTCCGGAGTAGCCAATAAGTTGAGTCACTACCTCAAAATAACAGTTTTGAAATTTTAGGTTCCTTAGGGTGTTGTAGCAGTATATGTCATTGGATTTCATAACTGGACCAAAACAATTAAACATTACTGGTATAGGTATCCCTTCAGAATATTAATTTGGAGTCAGAGAGTAAGTTAAACTTTGCCTACTTTTACTCATTTTCTTGTATATTTCTGTTGTGTAATATGTCTGCGTTCAAGGTAGAGCATCTGTTAGCTCCTGAATTAGAGTATGAGTTGAGAGTCCGTTACTTAAACGATCCATCTTTGACAACCGTGGAAAGGAAAAGGGTAGTGTTGCGTGGTGCATTGAAGCAAACTTCATCCAATCGGAGTTTCGGTGTTCTGTCAGCTTCCCATCTTAATTTTAAGGATGAGATTGCTGAAATAGAGGTTACTCTTGCAGATCTGGTGGTCAAAATTAATTCTTTTGTTGGTTCTTCTAGTGATACTGCCTATGCTCGTTATACTTCTCGGTTAGGTCATGTTGCAGCTAGAATATATCTATTAGAAGCTACAACAGAGGAAAAGGAGGAAGTGAAGAGGTCTCTTAATTTCAGGGTTTTGATTCTGGAAGGTGAACTTGATGGTAAAGTGATTCCACAGGCACAGTCAACTCCTCATGATGCTATTGTTCCAGTCAACTCGTTTCCTTTTGTTAAGTCTGCTCCTATTCATAAATGGGGTGTGCATTTTTCAGGTCAAGATAATGAAAACGTTGTTAGTTTCTTAGAGAAGGTAGAATGTCTGCGTATAGCACGTGGTAACAGCGAGGAAGAGTGTTACTCTTCTGCTGCCGATTTATTTAAGGACTCAGCTTTTACTTGGTACCTCAATAACCGAGGTAGTTTTGCTTCTTGGCAAGAGTTAGTTGCCAAACTCAGATCAGATTTTCTTCCATATAACTATGAGGATAATCTCCTTGATGAAATCAAGTCTCGTAAACAAGCTCCGCAGGAGAAGGTAACTATATTTATTAACGAGATTGTTAGTCTGTGTAAACGTCTGGAGACTCCTCTTTCTGAACCTCATATTGTCAGGATTATTAAGAAAAACTTGTTGCCATCGTACCATTCTAGTCTGGCACTTACAGATATTCCCTCGATTGCTGATCTTACAGAAAAGTGTAAGAAGTTAGAGGAAGTTTTGTCATGGTCTTCTGACAGCGTGTCTAGAGCCCCTATTCATCAGAATTTCAGAAATAATGACTCATCCTATTCTGGTAGGCCTAATTATTCTCGGTCTGGTAATGTCTCTTCTTTTAATTCGAAGCTTACCTGTTGGAATTGTCGTCAGTTAGGACATGGTTACTACGAATGTTCTGAACCTAGAATTCGGTTTTGTTATGGATGTGGACGTCAAGGTGTCCGCAAATTTGAATGCCAATTCTGTTCGGGAAACGACAGAAGGGGTGGGTTGGCCCTGGCTCCTACTCCTCGTCAAAATACGGAGAATACAAACACTGTCCAAACTCCTCAAAACCAAGGAACCAGTTTCTCGAGTCTGGATGCCCAAGCTTCCACAAGCCAAATATCTCACCCTTCACCAAAAGACAAAAGACCACAGAACGGCAAATACCAACCGAAGAGAGGACAACGTTAGTTGAGCACGAGCACCGTAATTCTTCTGTAGTTTCTTCGTGTAATCCCTTGTCTTCGTTTGTTGATTTAGATATAAACTCATTGTTGGTTCGAAAAAACAAGGATAATCGTCCATATCTTGAAATATCTATCTTAGGACATTCTTGTTTAGCTTTACTGGACACAGGTTCCAATATCTCTATTTTAGGGTCTCTCGGTATGGAATTTCTCCAGAATTCTAATGTAAATATAGGAATAGATCAAAGTTTGCAAGTGACTACAGCTGATGGTCAAGTTCAACCAATTTTAGGTCAATTCACTACTGAGATTTGTGTTAGTTTTTGTAAAAGAATGATTACATTCTTTGTTATTCCGTCAGTTAAGAATTCAGTCATCCTAGGTATGGATTTTCTGAAAACTTTTAATAGTGAGTTAAATTTTCCTGAATTTTCCTTATCTGTTTCTTCATTTAATATCTCTTGTGTCAATGCGGTTAAAGATATGAGTCGACTTAATGCTCATGAATTAGAAAAGTTAAATAATGTCATCAAATCATTCTCTTCTATATCTTCGAAAAATAAGTTGGGTAGAACTCATCTCATCGAACATCACATTGATGTGGGTTCGTCCAAGGCCTTCAGGCAATATCAATATCCCTTGCCTCAAGCCTGGCATGAAAGCCTAGTAAAGGAGGTAGATGAAATGCTTAAGTTAGGTATTATTGAGCCCAGTACTTCTTCTTTTTGTAGTCCTTTGTGGCTGACAAAAAAGAAAGATGGGACTTTTCGTGTCTGTTTTGACGGACGTAAACTTAACAGTATAACTATGAACAGAGATGCGTATCCTATACCTCGTATAGATATCATCCTGAGTAAGTTACAGAATGCTAAATTCAGTTCATCTATTGACTTGAAGAAGGCGTTTTTACAGATTCCTCTCAGCGAAGAGAGTAAAAAGCTCACTGCCTTTGCGGTCAATGGAAAAGGATTGTACCAATTCACTACAATGCCTTTTGGTCTTGTGTCTGCTCCGCAAACTATGTGTCGGTTGATGTATTTGGTAATTGGCCCTGCTTTAGATCCATTTTGCCAATACTATCTTGATGACATTCTTGTCATTACTCCCGATTTCGAAACTCATATCTCTGTATTGCAGCAGTTGTTTCAGCGTTTAAAAGACGCAAATTTGACTATTAACTTAGATAAAAGTAGCTTTTGTCGTGAGTCTATTAAGTTTTTAGGATATGTTGTAGATTCTCAGGGTCTTCGTACTGATCCCGATAGGGTATCAGCTATTCGTGATTTTCCTGTGCCTAAAAATACCACGCAGGTCCGTCGATTGTTAGGAATGGTGGGTTATTATAAAAAATTTGTCAAGTCTTATTCTACCTTGTTGTCTCCTATCACAGATTTACTTCAAAATCGAAAAAAGGGACAAAATATTGTGTGGACTCCTGAGGCTAATGAAGCTTTCATTAAAATCAAGGAAGCTCTCACAAATTCTCCTGTTATGGTAGCCCCAGATTTTACTAAGCCTTTTTATCTGATGACAGATTGCTCAAACACAGCATCTGGTGGGGTACTCTATCAAATTGTTGATGGAGAAGAACACCCTATAGCCTACACCAGCAAGAAATTAAATAAAGCCCAGAAAAATTATACTACAACTGAAAAAGAGTTGTTAGCTATAATTACGGGTATTGAACATTTTAGATATTTTCTTGAAGGTCGTTCGTTTACGGTCATAACTGACCATAGCAGTTTGGTGTGGTTACAAAGTATGAAGAACCCATCTCCTCGTTTGGCTAGGTGGATTTTAAAATTGGCACTATACGATTATAAAATTGTTCATCGTAAAGCTTCAGGTGTAGTAGTCGCTGATGCACTCTCTAGAACTTTCGATATTAATTTGTTAGACTTATCTTCCTTACAACCAGATGACTCGTATCGAAAAATGTTGTATGATGTACAGAATGTACCAGGTAAATTTCCTGATTTTAAAGTTGAACATGGTGTTTTGTATAAACATGTCTTAAGTTCCATGGATGCCCTTACTGGAATGTCGGATTGGAAGATAGTCGTTCCAACTCCTAATAGAGCAGAGGTTTTGGCCACTTTTCATGACCATCCTACTGCAGCTCATTTTGGTTTTTACAAAACTTCCCGTCGTATATCGGAACTCTATTACTGGCCGAAGATGCGTCAAACTGTACGTAGCTATATCGCTAAATGCAAAATCTGTGCTACATGCAAACCGACACATCTTCCTCAACCAGGTTTAATGGGTAGTTATCGACGGATTGATTTTCCATTTCAACTGATATCTTTAGATCTCATTGGTCCGTACCCTAGGTCCTATAAAGGTTCCCAATATGCTTTAGTAGTTGTTGATTATTTCACAAAATTTCCTTTGGTTCATACTATGTCTAAGGCAACTATTTCATCAATTATCAAGTATCTTGAGAATGAGGTTTTCTTAATTTATGGTGTTCCCCAGATCGTGTCTTGCGATAATGGACCCCAGTTCACAGCTAAGGCTTTTCGCGATCTCATGGCTAAATACAATGTCCAAAAGATCTGGTACAATGCGAACTATCATCCACAAGTCAATCATACCGAAAGAGTTAATAAATCAATCGTGACTGCTTTAAGGTCATATTCTTTTCCTGATCAGAGAGCTTGGGATACTCATATCCACTCTATAGCACAAGCGATCAGGACTTCTTCTCACGAAATAACCAAATGTCCTCCATCTTATTTGATGTTTGGTCGTCATGTCCCTCTTTCTGGTGACTATTTTGGTAAGATTTCAGAGAATGCCAATAACTTTCCTACAATATCAGATAAGTTACATCGCCTAGAAGATATTCAGCATCTTCCTGATATTTATGTAGATGTTCGCAAACGGTTGAAAGCATCTTATGCTAGAAATAAATGCCAGTATGACCTGAGAAAGCGAGCCTTATCTTTCAGAGTTGGAGATTCCGTTTTAAAGAGGAACTTTGTCAAATCTGATAAAGTGAACTTTCAATCGGCCAAGTTATGTCAGAAGTACATACCTTGCACAGTTATTAAGGTGATTTCTCCTTTAATTTATGAGTTGAAGGAAACTTCTACTGGTAGGAAACTAGGAAGGTTTCATGTTAAAGACTTACTGGAGGACAAGACAGTAGGCCCACATAACTTGTCAGATAATTTGGATTCTTCATCTTCTGATGAAGATTAACTGGTCCCTTATCAATGCTGTACCAGTTTGGTTGTTTAAGATCTGATTATCTATTTTGTTTACCTGGCAAAAACCATAAGTTGTGTTATTTTGCCTTCTATTTTTTTTATCTTATCTTAATGTTGGTTATTATCTTGGTTTATGGACTTGCTAATTTTGTTGTTTGTTTTCTCTCAAAAGTCCAACTGCATATCATAGGAGTACAGGATGGATATATGGAATTTTCCCCATCTTGAGTTCTGAGTTAAATAGATGTTTACAGAGATAATTAGGAAACACTTTAACATTTTCTTTTATTGATGTTTGCATAGGCTCGTACGTAGACTATGGCCATAAAGCTTATGCATTCATATTCACTTACTGTGTCGGTGTTTTAGCGTGGGTTCAGGATTGATCACCCTGGATGTGTGCCCTCACTTGGCTCAGAAATATATCAATACATATTAGTTGTTCCTTGAGTGTCTCTAAGGTTGAAATTAGAATGTGTCATTTAGAATTGGATCGTTGTGATATTCAGCATTGGAAAAATTACGTAACACCTTCATGATATCACGATACCTGCATCAGGTTAACGACTAAGAAGAAGAAGAAGAAGAAGATATTCAGCAGTAAGTAAGTCTGTTTAACTTGGAGGTAATCTACTATGCTATTATCTTTGAAAGTATTTGAGTTTTAACATATCTTATTGTATACTGTTTGTTTACCTGTCTCTCTACTAGTGATATGGATTGGTAGATGTGAGTTATCTTTATCTGTATCTTAATTGAATGTATCTTTACCTGTAATGGAGTTTATCTCATACCTGTAATGGAGTTTATTTCGTATCTTTACCTTTATGGAGTTTATCTCATACCTGTAATGGAGTTTATCTTTACCTTAATTGAGTTTATCTCGTACCTTTACCTTAATTGGTTTATCTCATACCTTTACCTTAAGTTAGTTATCTTTACCTTTACCTGGATAAGTTTATTTCTTATCTATATCTTATGAATATATATCTTGTCTTTATCTTGATTATAGAGTCCTAAAAATCTGTCCTTTACTGTTCTTGTCGTGAGTAAAGAATTGGAACACGTCAATAGTACAGTTTAGGTATTACAGTTAGGTTTTCTTTTATCTTTCCTTCTACCAAGTGTATAGCTGGTAGAAGTGAGTTTTGTGCATATCCTCTACCATGAGTAGATCTGGACGTGCAATTATCTTTTACCTTTTGTGCATATCCTTTACTATGAGTTGGGATTGCATTTATCTTACTTACCTTTTTTTTTAGCATACCCTATACCATGAGTATAGTGGGCTTGCTAGTATCTAAGGCACTAGCAACCTTTACCGATTGTGTGTTTTTCTACCGCTGCTAAAGCAAGTAGGTGTATTGTATTATCTTTTACTTTGAATTTTCAATATGTTGTTGATATCTCGAATCATATATATGTTTAGGTTTGTAGTTTCAACTAGTCCTGAGTAATTAGGCCCTCATTGAACTCTATGGTGACGAATAGAATCTGGTCGCTCTAGTATCAACGTTGGGTAAAGTTCATAGGACTTTGGATTTCGTGGTTATAAATGGTTCTTGGGGATATTGTGTTAGGGGTTGTTAATACACATCTGTAATGTAGTTTTAACGATGGTTGTTTTTACTAATACTTGAGAATGTAGATAAGTAGTGTTAAAAGTTAACTTGATCTGTAATGGTATAGAATTAAACTTAAAATGTATACCTTTTTAATCTTTGGTTTTTACTAAATTAACATACATTTTCTCATTAAAAGGAAAAAAATGTATGACTTCGTCTCATATTCTTCGTTCCATATTTTTATTTCGTCCTTGATTTTGTTCCAATTCCTGAGCAAATGGTTGACTGGTGAGGAAAATGTTCAATGTTAACGTATCAACGTTCATTAGCGTTAGATCGTTCTGCCACAAAAAAAAAGTTAGTTTTTTTTTGCTGGAGATGAGGGAGAATGTAGCGTTTACGCTACTGACTAGTCCAATTTAAATCACTCAAGAAATTTTCTTATAACCCGCCTGTGATCGATTTTTAAATCGACATTTCTCCACCCACGCGCTGTTAGCGCTTTGAAAGGAAGATCGAGGTTGTGCGAAAGAAGTTTCAGTTTTTGGTCAGAACTCAGCGCAGACACGCCAACCGGTGAAATTTTTTCACCTTCAAAGTGACGGAATTGGAGCAATAAAATAATCTGGGACGAATAAAATAATACCTAATTTAATAATCATATTATAAAAATAATAATAAGTAAATTTTAAAAATCAAGTTTCATTTATAAGAGTTCCACAGAAAAAGGAAGATTTTTCTGGCGT
Organism: Diabrotica balteata; assembly: GCA_918026665.1. Taxonomy (NCBI): domain Eukaryota; kingdom Metazoa; phylum Arthropoda; class Insecta; order Coleoptera; family Chrysomelidae; genus Diabrotica; species Diabrotica balteata. Next base: position 73,804,297 of record OU898282.1, on the reverse strand, counting down.
GCTGCGGCTCCATGTAAGTAAATCATTTCATACGTATTATCTCTTTATCATATAATCAAATTTATCATTGTAGTTTAGTATTTCTTTAGAGATTTATTTTTAAGTTCCGAAATAATTTAAATATAAAATGTCCTTGATTTACTTGCAAAGAACAGAAGGTCATTTTTTTTATATAGTCAAACTTAAATCCCGATCTATTTCATATCTTATCATTAAGTTTTTTTTTTTTTGGTTCACTTTTATCTAACTTTTTTTGGTGGAATATAAAAAGGTTCTACAAATGTGGGACAGCCTTCTGTATTCTGCGCATGTTTATTTCATGACGCAAGCCTGTCACGTCTACGGAAATAACTTCATAAATTTTGACATGATGTTGACCTAACCTAATGTTTAATGTTGTGTTCTGGTGAAGTTAATCCCTGCTGCTACATTTATATTACATATTTATTAAATTAAATAATCATTTTAGATTCTGTCACGTGAAAATATTAATTTAAGTTCATTGAAATAACTTTGAATCCTTAAACTAATTAGCAACTTGTCTCTGGAGTTACCGATTTCTCGGACCGGATAGACCAGCGCCGGGTGTTTACTACCGTGTACCCCCATGGATTTGTCATCATAGCCCAGAACTAATTTTGCCGTGCCAAGAGGAGTTTTCCTATGGACTTGTAGTGATTTAAGATAAGTTGTTTAATTGTTTAACTTTTGTTACTTCCTATTTAGTAGTATACCCTCTTCATATGCATATGATAAGGTAAATACCTTTGTGATAATTTAATTTTTGATATAGTATAATTTTGATATTATTGGGAGAGAAGAAAATACCTTTCATGTTTTTATTAGGTTTTTTTTTTACTAAGGATGTAAAGGGTTTGACCAAACTCATTTTTTTGATATAATATTTTTTTTGATACAATAGAATTTTGATTTTGGGGAAGGGAAATAAATTTCATGTGGTTTTTTTTTAAACATTATATAAAGAGTATTCAAGACTCACTTTTTGGATATAATATTATAATTGTAACAGATTTATCACTTTTGATATCTTTACAATATTGTCATTACAAATTAGTAGAACTATTTTAAGTTAAATTACTACCTTTTTGTGTTAAGACTTTGGCTATCATACGGACTGTTCTTGAATTGTTACTAATATTTTAAACTTTATTTGGCCAGTGGTAGTGACTATTCGCTTATTGAGGGGCTATTAGGTCCTATTGTATATTTACACCATCCACTACCACTGTTATTTAGCTTTAAATTATATGTAAATTGTTCATACATATATATCTATATACATTTTTTTATAAATATATTTATTGTTACTATTTTGAGTTTTATTTCAGTTCTACTAACCAGTATATAATATAGCAAAACAAGATTAGTATTTAGTATCTTTGTTTTTCAGAGTATTATCTCCAGATTCATTTGTTACTTCAAAATCTCAACTATCGTTGTGTTGGCGCCCTTCTTTTCTCTTCTTATTGTTCTCTTTCTATAAATTTATTCCCAGTGACCTTCTTCAGTTGTATCACGTTTGATATTACCAGGTCTCATTTCTTTCTTGTCTCATTAGCTCATTATCTCTTGTTATTGTTGTTTATATCTTTAAAGCCACAATCCAGTGCATTGAAGCTAGCCCTAACACTCACTTGAGATTTAGTGTCTCTTTGGCATTTAAATTTGTTCCTCTGAGCTTAGCCCTATTTTTAGTATTTTCATCACCTCTCTTCCAGTTCTTCTGGAATTTGGAAGTCTTACACTTCCTAAAATCCAATACTCCCGGAGTATTGAGGTTTTAGAATGACGCTTCGACGGAGAAGTATCAGTCACGACAACAGAGATTTAAGAATTTTGGAAGAATTTGGCTGACAATGAAGGGTTAGCATCTTCCAACTTCTTAACAATTTGAGTTAGTTCACTCACGGCATTAGTGGCTTTGGATGCTTCACGAGATAAATGATTAAAAATAGACAGCATTCAGTGATTAAGTAGAATATATATAATAGAGTAAAATAATTCCTTCTGTAAATTTAGTTTAAACTTAATAGTTTAACTGCAAGAATGACAGTTTGAAAAAAACTAATATTGAAGATATTTACTTTGTAAATGCAGCTATGTAATTTTTGACATCCATGCCATCCAGCATATAGCATATTACATTTGGCATTTGCCTACCACATGTGTTCGCATGTAAAAGGACCAGGCTCTACAGTTTTGGACTTTCTTACCTACGAAACTTAATTAGCCTGATCTTTCTACTGGTCAAAGGCATAATCATAATTAAAGGTAAAAAGCAAATATTTAGAGTTACTATTTTATTAGTTAACTTGTTAGGGGCCTACAAATAGAATACATACATAAAACAATAACAATATCTTCAACAACAAAATTATGACGGTGCTGAATGCAACACAAGTAGTAGAAGTACACCAACAACTATAAAATGGTGGTATACATATAAAAATAAGCGGTAATATAATTAGAAAATACCTTTATAAAGATATCATACAATTATGTACAAATAAAGTTTTGGCGTACTTCGAGATATTACAGCAAAAATAAATAAATAATAATTATAACAAACACAAAAAATAACAAAAATTAACCAAATCTAAATTTAGAAAATACACAAAGATTACAGAAATGAAAACATAAAAATTGAACCAAACCGCACTTGGTTAAGTGGATTAACTATGTCGTACTATGATTTAATGGGAAACTGAGACTTAAATGTTCATATTTATTACTTATTGAAATTTCTTGAATCTACTGAAATGTTCTTTAAATTAAATGCAAAAATCAGCAATCTACAGGTGAAGACGTGGATGAACTTTGATACGCCCAGATAATGGAAGATAATATGGTATCATACCATATTATTTGCCCATATAATTGAAGTTACTAAGATTATGGTAACTGACAGTAATTTCTGATGACTGCTGCCTAATTCACTGAAGTTAATACTATACTTGTATAAAACACTGAATTTAATTAAAATTAAAGGTACTTTGTTATTTTATATAATCTAATATAGTATAAGATCAAAAATACTCAAATAAACAAGTGTATACACACTTAGAAAACAATTCGCAGACGGTAAGATAACAGATCTAGTCGTGACGCAAAGACAGTCCCACCAGAAGTCTCACGAGATATCAGCCTTTACTCAACAACGGCCCACCGAGAAGTAACTCTTTCTTTGCAAAACTTAACCAAACTCACAAAAAAGGAGGAGGAGGTATCTCCCACTCAAAAATCATAGGCCTGCCTGTATTTATTTTTAAGAAGATAAAGTCTTAACGACTATTGAAAAGTTCGGGGTAAATAACGGTAAAGTTGTTACGATATGAATTGGGAAAGAACAATTTTTGGGGTCCGGTCAGTAATTCTACGGCGAACATAGAAATAAAGATAAATCTTTGTAATTCTAATTATTGATTACTCCTGGTATTAGTCCACATGGATAGTGGTGTGGCTTATTAATTTGAACGTATCTTATTGGGTAATACTGAAATCTGAAATGTAATTGGTCAAATTTTTCGGAAGTGCATACACTATAACCAAATCTGGCTTTGCCGTTAGCAGGTAAAAATTGCTTCTCATGTTTCAAAGGCGGCAAGCATTTAAATAAACACAATAACAGTGTCGTCGTGATAAATTAATTTTATTTTATTTTAAACTTATTATATAAATTATTTTATTTTTATAGTAAAATTGTAAACTCATTTTTTAGTTCTCAAATTAATAAGCACATTACATTTCATTTGCATTATGTATGTATATACTTTTAATCATCAATTTTAAATTTCAATAAAAGTTTAGGAATTTTTAGGGTCCAGTCCCCAATAATTCAGAAATATAAACATTATTTGTAATTGATCACTAACGGTATTGTCCATATTGCAGCTGTGGTTTATTACTTTCTACGTATCTTATCGGGCACTACTGAAGTGTAATAAGTCAAATTCTTCCGAAGTTATTACGCTCAAACTTGATCGTTATCTGGTCAAAAATGCCTTCTCAGGTTTCTCATACTAAACTATATATTCAGTATCGTCGTGTATGACAGCAAGTTCACGTATATTTTTAATATTTTTGTGTAAACAGTAGTGTTGTGTTTTAGTTAAGTTTGAGTTAAGACAGTAGAAAATAAGTTGTAAATACATTAAAGAATATCGAGATGACAATAGAGACATTGTGTATCTTGATGAAACGTGGTTTGACACCCATGATGTAGTTCAATATGGCTGGATGGATGATAGCAAAAAGTGCTGCTTGAATACTCCTTGTTCGAGAGGAAAAAAAATTATAATTCTACATGCTGGAACTAAGAGCGGGTTTGTACCTAATGCCTTGTTATTATCGGCCAAAAACATTAAACAGTGTCATCAGCTGATTATCATGAGGATATGACGGCTAAACTTTTCGAAAAATTGGCAACGGAACAGCTGTTACCGAATATTAAAACAAATTCCGTGATAGTAATGGATAATGCGTCATACCATTCTAGACTCTACACCAAAATTCCAAATACTAGCTCCAAGAAGGAAGATATCATAGAATTTATGGAGAACAAATGCATGGCAACACCTAGTAAATGTACCAAAAAGGAATTGTTGCAATTAATTAAGCAACAAAATTTTCAAAAAGAATATGTAATAGATAAACTCTTTGAACGCCACGGGCATACGGTTTTACGGCTCCCTACATATCATTGTGTTTTCAACCCAATTGAAATGATATGGGCCAATGTAAAAAAGAAATTGCGGAAAATGAATCAATCTCCCCAATTAAGTGACGTTGTTGTCCAAAATATAAGAACAGTGATCGAAGAACTTAACAAAACTGACATTTGGAAAAATTGTGTAGCGCATGTTCAAGTAAAAGAAAAAGAATATCCTACTTTACCACCAATTGAACCGGTAGTTATAAACACAAACGACGACTCAAGTTCTGGACACACGGATAGTGATAGTGTTTAATTGTTTGAATATTTCTACAAAGACTTCCACAACTTGTCAAAAATATGTTCTGTATATCGAAGTAGATGTGATCTCTCGATTAATCTATAACCTAAGAGACAATTCGACTGTAAGACGAATTGGCCGATTTCATGTAAGTATCTTTCAAAAATAAGCTCTTTAAACCGATGAAACTTACAGATCATATTCATGATTATTTTTTACCAAAAAAAGGGATCAACTTTGTTTTGAGCGTAACTTGCTTACGTTTGATGCTAGAAACTTTTTTAAAAATCAAAAATAAAGATTTCTCTAAACAAATAAAAAAAAAGTAAAAACACATTTTTTTTATTATTTCACGTTGAATTATTCGATATGGAATTTGACGAATAGGTAAGAATCTATTTTTCATTAGCTATAACTCTGCTTCTGCTGGGTATACAGACTTCATGCATATACCATTGTTTTCACTTTTTTATAAACTGTATTTTTGCTACCAACATTTTTTCCATAAAATACTTACCTTTTGAGTTATTTTCGAGAAATCGTCCAAAAACGTGGTGTTTTTAATGAAAAAATGAATATATTCACTCGCAAATAACTCGAAAAGTATTGATTTAGTAAAAACCTCTATAGAACAAAAGTTACCTAGAATTAGTTAGTTTATCCACTTCCGGACTTATTTTGGATGTATATCTTTTCACCCCCCAAGAAGGTGCGGTACTCACCCCCAGGGCAAAAATACACATCGGCACAATATCACTTCTTTTCTTTGACACGTTAGCTATATGTGTATGACAAATTTCATATCAATCCGAGTGGTTCTTTAAAATTTAGAGGTCTTTACAATATTTTACCGTTAGTGAATGGACTATATTGTGTATTACCTTTTAATCATCTTTGGTGTCAAGTTCATAAATTAACAATATTATTAACAATATTATTACTGTTTAACAAAATATCATACCTTAATTTAAAAATAAGCTTAATTTCTATTGCGCCGCCTATGTTTTACAAAGACACCGACACTTGAATGTCGAATTTTGTTTTTATGATTTGTCCAACTGACATCGTAGAAACTATACCAACAATTGGACATGTGAAAATTAAAATCCTTTGGACTAGGTTATTATAGAAAGATTACTATACGTGCCTTCGGAATATTTACAAATTTATCATAAAGGAACCCGCTTTCACCGAAAAGCATTAGTTCCTTTCATACTCGGGATTAATTTTTCGGTAGTTTCCCAATAAAAATTTCTGATCATAAACGCGACCATCAGCGTATCATCACGGGTTTAAAAGGAATTAAAAATAATTTGATATATTAATTATAAAAAAAATTTTACAACCTTAAAAGGTTTTCGATAGTTTTATGTTTCTTGTCAACGTTGTTTAGACAAAGTGAGTGCTTATGCAATTTCGTTATTCCACCAAGGAAGCTGCCTTTGACTCGATTTTGTTTTTTTTACTGCTATTGTTGCTGCAGAAATAATAATGTTATTAAATATTTCAAAATTTTGGCTTGCGTTATTGGTTAAATTAGATTTGTTTGTTTGTTCTTCTATCAGTGTTTGATATAAATTTCAATCAGCTGACTTTATTTTCCATGTCTGGTGAATTGAAAAAGTTGATTTATCATTAGTGTTTATGATTATCGTGATAGGGAAATGATCACTATCATATAAATAACCCAATGTCTCCCAGTACAAAAAAGGAGCTACCGACGGACTGCATAAAGAGAGATCTCTGGCAGAAAATGTACCATTGTATGAATTGAACCTAGTAGATTTGCCAGTGTTTAGTAAAACTAAATTTAAATTATCAATGAGATTAATTAGGAGATTGCCACATTTGTCGGTTTTGTTAATTCCTCAAGTATTGTTGTGCCAGTTAAAATCCCCTAATATTATTTTTAGGTATGGAATTTGGTTTAAAACATTGCTTAGATGCAAGCTTAGATGCATTGCAAGCAAGACATTCGTGTATAAGAAGCGTAATGGATTCTATATGTGTAAAATAACCATTGGGGTTCCACTGCAATAGGAATGTGCTGGCCATTAACTCTTTATGTGTTAACTATTTATTGTTGAGAACTTGATTCGTATTCAGTTTCGTCAGTAGAAGGACACAATCTTCTGCGACAAAAGAAGACAAGAAGCAGTTTCTTCTTCAATCTGGTGATATTATTTTTTAAAGTTTTATTTTGTATTTAAGAATATATAAAGTTTAAAATTTCTTTTATTTCTTGGCTTTCATTTGAATCATTTTGAACAATATGTTCAGGATGTTTTGAGTAAAGGGAATTTGCCAGAAAATGACATATTTCATGAAAAGTTAATGTAAAGGAATGGTTTCTATTTTAAATTTTTTCTTTAATTTGATTTAGAATAATTGGAATATCTTCTTGAGTTTTAGTCTTTTTCTTCGGTTTTTGAGTATCGGGAGGAGGTAGGTCATTTTCAACGATTTCAGGAGAGGAGATTTGTCTTGTACTAGCAGAAGCATGGACATATAAACACAGATGGACTCAGTTATTTACATAAAGTTGTGAAGTCAAAATTATTTGAATAGGTCACAATCTCAGCACCTTCAACTGTTGTCACGTTTTTTTATTAAAATTTCTTATTCGCGAGTCACTGAAAATATTACTCCGTATTTTATACTCTACAGGTGCTATCAAACCAAAATAATAATTTATTGTTATATTAATATACATAAGCGGTAGCGGGTAGGTACCCCTCTATGATCCCGATAGAGGGTAGACTTACTTCAGGGAAATAGCGTCCCTGCCCACGCGAGCTCCTAGTTTTTCCCCAGCGGTAGCGGGTAGGTACCCCTCTATGATCCCGATAGAGGGTAGACTTACTTCAGGGAAATAGCGTCCCTGCCCACGCGAGCTCCTAGTTTTTCCTCCACTCCCCGCTTAGAGGAAAACAGGTCCAAACCCCAGTATTATCCTACCCTAAACCCCAAATTCCTTCCCTATATCCCCACCACACTCGCCAACCCGTCTTGCCAGCGTGGCGAGTTATGGCTAACTCACCCCAAATGAGTTTTAAAACAAGAGGATTTGGTCCCCAGGTGGGTGCTCAATCCCACACCTCTAAGGAGGTCAGCCTCATGGAATCTGGGGGAGGCAAAAACTCATTAAAACACCGAAAGCAACATATCTATATTGCTAGTTTCAATGCCAGAACCCTCAAATCACCCGAACGAATGGAAGAACTGGAAGAAGAACTAACTAAGATCAAGTGGGATGTCCTTGGTCTAAGCGAAACGAGACTGCCAGGAGAACAATGTACAATACTCCATTCTGGACACATGTTCTACCAATTCCATAATGAGTACAATACACATGTCGGCGGTGTAGCACTATTGATCCACAAAAGACTCAAACATCTGGTCACAAAATCTGCTGCAATCTCGGAGAGGGTCATTTACATCGTTCTTAAACTATCAGAAAGGTACAGCATCCAAATAATTCAAGTATACGCTCCCACTAGTCAATCCACAGATGAAGAAATAGAGAAATTCTATGAAGATATTTCTAAAGCAATGACAGAAAGAGCTCATTTTAAAATAATCATGGGAGACTTTAACGCCAAAGTAGGGAAGCACAACACCGGCAACATACCAAATAGAGGAATATATGGGCTAGGAACTACAAATGAAAGAGGAGAACGGTTACTAACATACACACAGGAACAAAATCTATTTTGTATGAATACATTTTTTAGTAAACCAGATAATAGACGGTGGACCTGGATAAGCCCAGACGGGAAAACCAAAAATGAAATCGATTACATATTAGTCAACCAGAAACAGATAATAAAAGATGTAGCGGTGCTCAACAGATTCAGTCTGGGAAGTGATCATAGATTAGTAAGAGCAAAAATAATAATCGATAACAAATTAGAAAGAAACAAACTAATCTTGCAAAAACGAACCCTAACTACTAAAGAGCTTGGGCAAAACAGTACCAACTACCAGAAATATCTTGAGTCTAGTCTAGAGCCAATGGAACAGCTAAAAGAAAAAGACATAAATAATTTGGAAGAAACGATAAGAACGAGTATAATCTCTGCGATCAAAAAAACCCATACGATGCCGAAACCGAAAGATAATAAATTGAAGACAGAAACACAACAGATGATTAGGGACAGAAGCCGCATGGATCGAAATTCACCAGAATATAAGGAACTTAATAAGGCAATAAGAACAAGAATTAGACAAGACATCAGGGACAACAACACCGAAAAAATCGAAAACATTATAGAGAAAAACAAGAATATGAAAGTGTTAAAAACGCTAAATAGCAAAGGCCGACAACAAATACACCAAATAAAGGATAAAAATGGAATCATTAGAAACGACAAAAATCAGATAATAAACATTGTCGAAGATTATTATACAGAATTATACTCGTCCAGCGTAGCAAAACCTGAAACCCATGATACGGAACGAAGAATACTAAATGTAGGATCTGAAACACTACCAGAAATTACTACCGAGGAAGTTGTAAATGCCTTAAAGCAAATGAAAAATGGAAAATCTCCTGGAGACGACGGAATAACAAAAGAGATGATTACAGCTGGAGGTCAAACTACTATGGAGGCAGTTAAAATCTTACTGAACAAGTGCCTATTCGGGGGTGCTATTCCAACCTCTTGGCAAAACGCGCAGGTACTTTTACTACACAAGAAAGGAGACAAACACAAACTCGAAAATTACAGACCAATAAGCCTGTTACCACATCCATACAAACTGCTTACCAAAATAATTACCAACAGACTATCAAACAAATTTGATAGTTACCAGCCTGTTGAACAAGCGGGTTTCCGCAAAGGTTATAGTACAATAGAACACCTACAGACAATAAGGACACTTATTGAAAAATGTAACGAATACAATGAACCTCTTCATTTGGCATTTGTGGATTACAATAAGGCATTCGATTCCATAGAATTCTGGGCGGTATTAGACGGAATGAACAACGCAAGGATAGATTCCAGATATAGAATGCTCCTAAAATACATATACGACAATGCAACTATGCAAATAAATGTAGCAGAAGGCCTAACAACAAACAAAATAAGATTAGAAAGAGGTGTTCGACAGGGAGACACCATATCTCCAAAATTATTTACTCTTGCATTAGAAGATGTGTTCAAGAAGTTAAATTGGGAACAACTCGGAATTAAAATTGATGGCAGGTTTTTAAGCCACCTAAGATTTGCCGATGACATAGTACTCATAAGCAACAATACAGAGGAACTAATCTACATGCTGAAGGAGCTTAAACAAGAATCTGAAAAAATCGGTTTAAAAATGAATTTAAATAAAACAAAAGTAATGACAAATCAAAATATCACAATCGACTTAGATGGAAGTGAGATCGAAAGTGTCGAAGAGTATATATACCTAGGTCACACCATCAAACTAGGCAAACAGAATCAAACAGCAGAGATAACTAGAAGAATCCGAATGACTTGGGCAGCAGTAGGCAGACTCAGTGATGTGTTGAAGAACAAAAAGATACCAATAAATCTAAAGAAAAGGGTATTCAACAGTTGTATTCTACCGGTTATGACTTATGGAATGGAGACCATGACACTTACAGAGTTGTCAGCCAACAGATTAAGAACAACACAGAGGGCCATCGAACGAGCTATGTTGGGAGTATCACTGAGAGAACATATACGAAACGAGGACATACGAAGCAGGACGAAGGTGGAAGATGTAATTGGAAGAATTGCACAAATGAAATGGAACTGGGTAGGGCACGTGGCACGGCAAAACAACGACAGATGGACGAAAAACATTGTACATTGGAGACCACGCGAACACAGTCGGAGTAGAGGAAGACCACAAAAACGATGGCTAGACGACATCAAAGCAAAAATGGGGAGAAACTGGCACCAAATAGCACAAAACAGGGAAGAGTGGAGAACTCATGGGGAGGCCTTTGTCCAGGAGTGGATGCAAACAGGCTGAAGAAGAAGAGAAGAAGAAGAAGATTAATATACATATTTAATTGTAATCCAAATATCAAGTGTGCACATAGTGTGCATTATCATTTAATAATAGCATATAATAGATATCAATCAATTATTTTATATGTAGAAGCACTGGAAACTATTTATAAATGGCAACGGTGTTTACATTTCTCTGTCTTATGGCCTACGTCAAACTTCAAAAGCATGTTTGTTTAAGAGTTTTCCTCTGTTTTAAGCAGAGGAAAAGTTGTTTTTCGATATTTTGGCTGTATTTTGAGTGATAATTATGAAAAGTGAAATAAACATACTATGATAATGGTGCTACAGTTTTGTATTTGCAAAAAAAAAACGAAATATTTACATCCCGATCTCTCATTTCATTTATAAGTACTGCCAGTAGAAAGGTAGCCATTTCACCCCACTTTTTGTCCCCAGATCTAGGGAAAAACTGTTCCGGTCTTATGGAGAATAGGGCAAATTTCCCCAGCCCCGTATCTCAAATTTCCCCAGATTCCGCATCCTCGACGCAGCCCCACGCTTCTTACGTGACTGCCTCTCGATACAATAGCCCACTTTGACCTTTGACCCCTGACGTAACAAGCCCAGTCCGCGCTCCAGTCATGCCCCGCGATGACGTAACCGACAAGTCCTAACTTGCTTTTCACGCTAGACACCTTTTTTTAAGTTCAGTAATAAGCCATTTTTAATATGAATTAATTTACATATTATTTTTGTATTTCAACTATTATCTACTATTTATAAGACAATTTTAATCCAAATTATTAAATTATTAATTATATATATATATATATATATATATATATATATATATATATATATATATATATATATATATATATATATATATATATATATATATATATATCCGGTTTTTTAGGCGTTGCGCCTGTCCGGTAGGGATCTATGGAGGAGTATCACCGAGCCGCAAGCCCTTATCTCTTGCCGTACTGCTCCACCATAGGCCGATCAGATCCCAGCATATCCTAGTCTAAGCCGCAGATTCATCTAGAATTTTAAACTGCTGCGTTAGACTTTTTGTTTTCTGTACACCGAGCTTGGGCTCGATCCCACATCCACCAAACCATTCGACAGTGAAGCGAATGAGAGGCAGCCGCACAGCCCGCTGAGCTATCTGACCGACAATTATTAATTATTATTAAATAAAAAATTGTACCGTGTGTAGGACTCGAACTCGGGACGACCAGCACCGATTCTATGTGTGCACATCGCCAAGCCACCTGAATGTTTAAAATCTATTAACAATAATCGGTATAAAAACAAAACAAACAAGACGTAGGTATCAAAATCTGTGTGTATAATTTATCATCAGCGGGTAATGTACGAAAAAATTTCAATATACATTGAATATTATTGTTCTACAATAAAATGTGAACGTTGTCGATATGGATATTTCAAACATATTTTTAACTTTAAATGTGTGGGTGAAAATACCATTTGAATATAGGTGTTTTTGATATTTTAGACGGTTATGAGAAACACTGGAAATTAATAAAGTTATGATATACAAATGACAAAACCTCAAACTGCTAGGTGGAGATAAGAAAATGAGTTATCATACTAATAATATCCTTATAGACAAAAAGGGTAATATGTAGTGTACAGATAAATAAACAATAGTAAAATGTATTACAGCCCGATAAAAAATCTGTGTTTAAAATGTGTTAAACGACAATAGATATCGCGCTTGGCCTTTCGACAAAACCGAGTATAGTACACTCTGGCATATGGTTATAATCGTCATGTTGTTCGGCGAGGTAAGTTAAAAATACGTAGGTACAATCAAAAAATATGCTGGGATTATACACAGTAAAATATGCTGGCTTAGTTCTTCGCGAGTAAAGTATCAAAGGTTTACCCCTCATACCTTCCAAAAACTTATACGCGAAACTACTTATAAAACGCGAACAATAGTATAAGTGAGTCCGGCCCCGATATCTAGCGTATCATACAGCTTAATATCGGTTCTGACAAATTTGTTAATTACTAGTAGTTAAAATTAAAAATATAATTTAATTTTAATACTGTTTGCAACTTAAAGTTAAATGTGACAGTGCACTGAAAATCGTAGAATTCTGTGAGTACAAAACTGCATTATTAATAACCTTAAAATCAGAAGTTTAAAAGGCAAAATATTTTATCGATTTCATTTCAACTTATCGATTATCGAAAACAACTTTTTGCTAGTTCTTGCTTTTAACAAGTAATAATTAGGCTAGGCTGCTGCCCAATTTTATCAAGCGGCCAGGTCCGGCTTCAGATCCTCTGTGCCAATGTACGAAAATTCTCAGCGGGAAGATGGATGAACCGGAATCAGCTACTACTTCACGAAATATACCCACTACGTCACATATATCTTACTCCAATGCATTAAACAGTTTTAAATATCCTTCAAAAGACCAAGGTATTATACTTTCAACCATACAAGGAATAAAAGTTTTCGAATATGTAAAAGCTGTTGGATCAATAGTACAGCCCAAAAATGTTGTTTGGGCATCCAAAATAGCAAACAACCGCATCTGCATCTACCTCTCCTCTAAATCTGTAGTTGATCAATTTCTTAGCTCCTACAAATATATAAATATTGATGGTAACCAGATTGAAGTAAGAAGACTTATAACCCCTGCCCAGAGACTCATCATATCTAATGTATGCCCTACTATACCTAATAGCATAATTGAAGAGCACTTAAAAACGATGGGTATAAAATCCGCCTCCAACATGACGTTTCTACGAGTAGGCATACAAGACCCAGAATACAGCCACGTGCTCAGCTTTAGGAGGCAAATGTTCATAACTCCTTTAGAAAATGCATCAATTCCTGACTCATTTTTAATCTCATTCGACAATACATCATATCGACTATACATTTCCATAGATGGTTTAAATTGCTCCAAATGCAAGATTGTCGGACATCACGATTCTGACTGTCCTTCCTTATCATCATCTAGTAAATCAATTAATCAAATGGAAACCGACCACCACGTAAATATACATAACTCTACCCATGAAGAATATAATCAGCTACAAGATCAACCACGAAACCAATACCAAGAAGATACCGAAACATTAATGGAACCAGAACCCAATACCATACAAAATCATGCATCAGCTACCAAGGACCAAACCACTTCCTCACAAACAAACAATGAAATACAAATTTTGAATCAGCCAAAAATATTCCAAGATAATTCCTTAGTAATTGAAAGCGATAGAAAAACCACTGAAATTACTCCTGCTACTAAAAGACAAATCTCCTCTCCTGAAATCCTTGAAAATGACCTACCTCCTCCTGATACTCAAAAACCTAAGAAAAAGCCCAAAACCCAAGTAGATATTCCAATTATTCTAAATCAAATTAAAGAAAAAATTGAAAATAGAAACCCTTCCTTTACACTAACTTTTCATGAAATATGTGATTTTCTGGCAAATTCCCTTTACTCAAAACATCCTGAACATATTGTTAAAAATTATTCAAATGAAAGCCAAGAAATAAAAGAAATTTTAAACTTTATATATTCTTAAATACAAAATAAAACTTTAAAAAACAATATCACCAGATTGAAGAAGAAACTGCTTCTCAACAGTCCTTCTTCTACTGACGAAACTGACTATGAATCAAGTTCCCAACAATAACTAGTTAACACATAAAGAGTTAATGGCCAGCACATTCATATTACAGTGGAACCCCAACGGTTATTTTTCACATATAGAATCCATTAAGCTTCTTATACACGAATATCTTCCTTTAGTCATATGCCTAGAAGAGACCCATTTCAAGCACCAAAATGTGACATTAAAAAATTATGTTCCTTTTCTAAGAAACCGAGTTGCAGATCACTCAAGCGGTGGAACAGCAATTTTTGTAAGGAATGATATAGAATCAACTGAAATACAACTGCAAACAGATCTCGAAATAGTTGCAGTGTCAGTCACCCACAAAATGAAAATCAATATTTGCAATGTATACTTACCTCATCCTACTGATTTAGACATAACTGAACTAAGCAATGTTTTAAACCAAATTCCACACCCAAAAATAATATTAGGCGATTTTAACTGTCACAACAGTACTTGGGGAAGTAGCAAAACCGACAAATGCGGTAATCTCCTGAATAATCTCATTAATAATTTAAATTTAGTTTTACTAAACACTGGCAAATCTACTAGGTTCAATTCATACAATGGTACATTTTCTGCCATAGATCTCTCTTTATGCAGTCCGTCGCTAGCTCCTTTATTGTACTGGGACACATTGGGGTATTTATATGATAGTGATCATTTCCCTATCACAATAACCACAAACACTAATGATAAAGCAACTTTTCCAATTCACCAGACATGGAAAATAAAGTCAGCTGATTGGAATTTATATCGAACACTGATTGAAGAACAAACAAAAAAATTTAATTTAACCAATAACGCAAACCAAAATCTTGAAATATTTAATAACATTATTATTTCTGCAGCAACAATCGCAGTGGGAAAAACAAAATCGAGTCAAAGGCAGCCAGTTCCTTGGTGGAATAACGAAATTGCACAAGCACTCACTTTGTCTAAACACGCTTTTAACGTTTACAAGAAACATAAAACTGTCGAAAACCTTTTAAGATTTAAAAATCTCAGAGCTCAAAGCAGACAATTAATCAAAAAAGCAAAACGAGAAAGTTGGAAAAAGTACGTTTCTTCAATAAATCCTTCCACTCCCTTAGGCAACATATGGAACAAAGTCCGTAGAATAAAAGGGACAAAATACTTTCGAGGTATAGATACTTTATCATACAATAACCAAACGCATTCAAACAAAGAAGATATTCCAGAAATACTAGCAGATATATACGAACTTAATTCTGGTGATTCCAATTACAGCCTATCCTTTTTAGAGCACAAAAAACTAACGGAGTCTTCAAATATACAAATCACAGAAAGCGGCAATCCAATAAACAAACCAGTAAGTCTTCAAGAATTAGAATTTTGTTTAAGTGCTAAAAATTCTAGTCCAGGTCCTGATGATATCCATCCTCTTTTCTTACGAAATCTTCCTCTGAATGCAAAGCTAATATTAGTTGATATTTTTAATAATATTTTTATTCACCATGACTTTCCTGATCTATGGTCGCAAGCAACTATAATTCCAGTCGTTAAATATAATAAACCAAAAGACGATCCAAATTCCTATCGTCCAATATCACTTACGTGTTGTACCTGCAAACTTTTAGAAAAAATCCTTAATTATCGTCTTAAATGGTACCTCGAAAACAATAACCTGATAAGTATCAGACAAAGTGGATTTCGTACGGGTAGATCCACAACAGACAATCTAATAACACTTGAATCCAGTATACATGAATCCTTTCTGCACAACCAAAAACTTATTGCCGTATTTTTTGACATAAGAAAAGCGTTTGACACAACATGGAGACATCTTATACTGAAAACACTTCAAGAATGGGATGTTCAAGGGCACATGTTGTTCTTTATTAAAAATTTTCTAAAAGCACGAACTTTTCGAGTTAGAACCAATGGATTTACATCTTCCAGACGAGTACTTCAAAACGGCACTCCACAAGGATCTACTCTAAGTCCTACTCTCTTTCTAGTTGCAATAAATAGTATTATACATCAAATAAAACTACCTGTATTTACTAGCCTATATGCAGATGACTTAGTCATTTATCTAAGAACAAACAATGTAATTCTGGGAACACATATACTGCAAACTACCTTACACACAATTGAAAGCTGGTCGCAAAACACGGGTTTTATATTCTCTAGTGAAAAGACACGTTATTTAATTTTTAGCAAAAGAAAAAATTATCCTAATGTTCAATTAACACTAAATGGAGTTGTCCTGAAACAAGCAGAAGAAATAAATTTCTTAGGACTTTCTTTTGAACGTAACTTAAACTGGGAAACCCACATCACCAATCTGCAACGTTCTTGCCAATCCAGAATTAATCTACTAAAAATGCTGTCAAATACCTCTTGGGGGGCAGATGCAACAACCTTACTTACTCTATATAGATCATTAATACGAAGTAAACTAGACTACGGCTGTTTATGCTACGATACTGCTAACAAAACATCTCTAAAAAAACTTGACTACATTCAAAATATGTGCTTGAGACTAGTTTTAGGTGCAACAAGAACTAGTCCAGTAAGTAGCTTACAAGCTCTGGCTAATGAACTGCCCTTAAACCAACGAAGAAAACTCCTATCACTAAATTACGTTGCCAGAATTTCAGCAAACAACAGCAACGTAACCTACTCAACAATACTTAGCAGAACAAATATATCGTCCGATCTTTACAAAAACATTGCAATAAAAAAACTACCATTTCCTGAACGTATAAAACATATTGGTCTTAATATAGAACAGTTCAGTTTTACTATGCCTATTCATGTAAATGTTCCTCTTTGGATGATCAAATCTCCAAAAATCGACACGTCTCTAAAAGAACTCCCGAAACATTCCACACATCCTTTCCTTATACAGCAAGCTTATAAAAATATAATATCCAAATACCCAACAACCCATCAAATCTTCACTGATGCTTCCAAATGTGATGAAGGACATGCTGCAGCCTACATCTACCAAAATGTCAAGTCTACCATACGAATCCCAACAAATTGTTGTATATATACCGGAGAACTTACGGCAATTCACCAGGCTATGAAAAAATGTGGTTCTATCAATGAAAACAAATTTGTTATCATCACCGATTCAATGAGCGCATTACTTGGAATAAAACAGCTATATACAACTCACGCCATACTACTCAAGATCAAAGAAGAGTTATTTAATCTACAGAGTCAACAAAAAGATATTTCCTTCATCTGGGTACCTTCCCATATGGGAATAAGTGGTAATGAGGAAGTGGACTCTCTGGCAAGCAATGCAACCACTGACCAAAGTATTCCTATCATCAATCAAATGCCTTGGACTGATCACAAAGTTAATATCAAAGCCCACATGTACAGAGAGTGGCAAACTACTTGGGATCATACTGCCAACAAACTTAAAGAATGTCTAAGTCAAGTAGGAACCAAACTCATCTTACCAAATAGTAGAAAAGACCAAGTCATTATCAACCGACTTCGAATAGGACATACTTTCCTTACCCACAAGCATATCTTCAACCAGGAGCCTGCTCCGATGTGTAACAAGTGCAACACTCAGCTATCAGTGAAACATATAATTGTTGAGTGTCCAGTTTACCAGAACGAAAGAATCGCGTGTGCCCTTAGTGACAATTTAAAAAGTGTACTAACGTCAAATTTACAGGCTTTATTAAGTTTTCTTAAAATGACTAAACTGTATACGAGATTGTAAAAAATATTTTTTTTTATGTAGCAATATGTATCTTACTGTTTGTGTATGTCCCCCTGCTAATAACCCTTAGTGGTTGATGCGGGTATATTTGTTTAAATAAAAAAAAAAAATAGTATAAGTATTTAATGATATAATACATCATCGAGCAATAAGACAAAAGAGGGAATGTAAAGGTAGAAGGGGTACACATATTGATAGACAGGAAGTGCCATCTTGAGAGGCCACTTTAGATAAGGATAAAGAGTCTCTCTCCTTGTTTGACATCAAATTTAGTTGGGTTATGTTATTGTTTGTCCCAAATGTCACATGAAATCTTATTTATATTGAAGTTTTTTAACAATTGTGTCGCATTTTAGACTCTTATCATTAATAATTAATTAAAACTTTCTCGTCTAAGACACATTTTGAAAAATATTATATAGCTACTGTTGATAAGTGTCGAAAAATTTAAATTTGGCGCCTTTGCATTTCCGGATGTGTCCGCCATCAGAGGCCACTTTTTTGGTCTCCTTTTTATAACGATTAGATTCCCTCTTTTGTCTTATTGCTCGATGTAATACATACAGGATTTCGATAAATCATCGATTAACAGTTGTCTTCTTCTTTGCGTTACAGTGTAGTTCATGTTACAATTGCTGGTCTTCTTCTTGAAAATAATGTTTTATCAGACTTCTTCTGGTCCTCTTAGACTCGTAAAATAATGTTTAGGGGTCGTATTCTTTTGTTCTTTAATTTTTCAGGGTTCTTGTACAATACTTTTTATAGACCTTCAAGGTTTCTTCTTCTTTCAGGACTTTCTCGTAAAATAATGTTTACCGAGCTTCTTCTTTCTGGACTTCTCGTAAAATAATGGGAGCTGTTCCTTTCTGGGCTTCTTGTACAGGTTGTTTATAAAATTTACGTGAATATTGTTACGAACATGCATTTAGTGTGGCCCGCCTAACAGTTGCATCTCGAAGCATCTCGGGCATCGAGAATGATTGATAGATCTTTCGACCGCAAGAGAACAATCCGTCAGGTATTTGACTGAATTAGAATTAGAGGTGAGAATGTTCTAGAATATAGTAACTTTGGTATATATATATATATGTAACGGTGTTAGGAGTAAGTTTAGTTGATAAGAGAGTACCGAACTGTAAAGTTATAAATAAATATATTTATATAAATTCGAACCACTCGTTTTATTTAAACACGCTACAGTGGTGTCACAGTGTGAGGACAATTGATTTATTAAAAAAATAAATTCATCAGTGACTTTAAAAAAAGAAAAGACTTTTGAACTTTTGAAAAGTATTGTTCGTCGGGAACATCCGCGTAGTTCGGCAGTGATCGTTGTACGAAAGAACATTTAAAAAGTACGTGTGTGCCTGACCAAAGATGCTGCTAGTACAACTTTCAGTAAAACAGTTGCGTGAACAACTAGAAGAACGCGATGAAGACTGCAGCGGGTCCAAGAAGATCCTCCAAGAACGACTAAATAATGTTCTTAACAATAATGGAGATGACCCAGAGACATTCCATTTTCAATCAGCAGAAGAAGCAGTTATAATGAAGATCGAAGAGAGTTCCAGAAAAAATGATAAGAAATTCGAAAATGTGTCTAGAAGATTCGACGACAAATTTGAAAACGTCTCGCAAATGATTGAAGAAACTTAAAAAAAATGATGATAAGTTAGAGAACGTTTCCAAAAGATTCGATGAAACATTCGAAAATGTATCTAGAAGATTTGACGAGACTTCACAAATAATTAAAGAAATATGTATCCAAAATAATGAGCAATTTAAAGAAGTCTCAAGAACAGCCGATAAGATACAGAAAAATGTAAACGACAAAATAGAAGACGTAGAAGAGAAGATCAAACAATTAGAGACCATGATAACTAACACGAAAGTGCTACCACCAATTAATACGGTAGCTTTAGATCCGGTAGTAAAAGAAGAATTACCGAGAGACGAAACGACACATCATATGAGATTCAAATTGCCACCATTTGATGGAAAGTCCTCTTGGTCTATATACCTTAGACAATTTGAAGCTATTGCGACAGCCAGTCATTGGACAGAACAAGAAAAAGCTGTTTCCTTGACTGCTGCTTTACGAGGTGATGCTGCAGATATCCTAAGATCAATTCCTAAGGGTCAAGAAAAATGTTACCAGACCTTGTTCACTCGACTAGATAAACGTTACGGAGATGCCCATCTACAAGTCTACAAGGCGCAACTAAGAAGTAGAACTCAACGAGCAAGTGAGAGTTTGCAAGAATTTGAAGCAGATATTGCTCGTATAGCGCAGTTGGCCTATCCAGAGGCACCAGACAACATTTTGGAAGAAATTGCTGTAGATGCCTTCGTCAATGGGTTGAGAGACAGTGAACTACAGAAATCTTTACGACTAGCAAGACCGAAAGTTTTAGATGAAGCGCTCGCCACTGCCTTGGAACATGAGATAGCTAGTCGAGTTTCACGGAGCTAACAAGTACGAACCTCTGAAGAGAGTGACGAACGAAACGATAAACGTCTGGAGGAAATCGTACGAAAAGTAGTTCGTAACATGATGTGGAAGAGACGTGAACCCAGATGTTGGAATGGTAACAACGAAGGTCACATTCTCTACAAAGTGCAAGAAAATAATACAACCGTCAGAAAGCTAGAACAGATCGAGCACGCTAGAAAAATTCATTCAAATGCTGATGTTCAATCAAGACGGCCATACAGTGAAAATCGTAATCATTGTCTTAAATTAGAAGAACGACTTTGCCCCTTGAGGCGAACCACCGTTATTAATGATCAATGGCAGCCTCAACAGCTACAAGACGCTTAAGCAGATGATCCATGTATAAAAAGAGTATTGGATTGGGTGCGTCGAAGTGAAAGACCTTCTTGGCAAGACATTAGTGCATGTAGTCCCGAAGTCAAGTGTTACTGGAGCCAATGGAATTACCTAGTGCTGAAAGATGATCTTCTGTATAGAACCTTTGAGAACGATGATGGTACAGAAACTAAGCTTCAGTTGATTGTACCTAAAAGTAAAGTGTCAGAAGTATTGCGTCAGTTGCATGACGGTGCATCAGGTGGACACTTTGGTATTACGAAGACTCTGCAAAGGGTTCGAGAACGGTTCTATTGGGTGAACTGTAAAGATGATGTAAGAAGATGGTGCCGGAAATGTGAACTGAGTGCAACCAGTAATGGTCCAGTTAGTAAAAAGAGAGCACCTATGAAACAGTACAATGTTGGTAGTCCTATGGAAAGAGTAGCAATTGACATTGCAGGTCCACTTCCAGAGACAAATGATGGAAATAAATATATCCTGGTAGCCATGGATTATTTTACGAAATGGACTGAGGCCTATGCGCTACCAAATCAAGAAGCTGCTACCGTTGCAGAGGTACTGGTTAAAGAATTCTTTAGCCGATTTGGTGTTCACTTGGAGATCCACTCCGACCAAGGGCGAAACTTCGAGTCAAACCTTTTCCAAAACGTTTGTAAATTGATTGGTGTCAATAAGACCAGAACGACACCCCTTCATCCTCAATCAGATCGAATGGTCGAGAGAATGAACCGAACGATGGGTAAACACCTGTCCAAAGTTGTATCAGAACATCAAAGAGATTGGGACCAGCACATTCATTTATTGCTAATGGCCTACCGCTCGGCCGTGAATGAAACTACGGGCCAGACTCCAACCTGCCTGATGTTAGGTCGTGAAGTTCGTTTGCCCTGCGACCTGGAGTTTGGCTGCAGACCTTCTGAAGAACATGTTGCAAGCGAAGAACAACATTCATGACCTTGCCCGACAACACATCCAGTTAGCCAGTGACAAAATCAAAGATCAATACGATTCTCGATGCAAGAATGAAAGCTATGAAGTAGGTGATCTTGTTTGGCTTTATAATCCACAACGTCGTCGTGGCTTGTCTCCTAAACTGGAAAGACAATGGGAGGGTCCGTATGAAATTAAAAAGAGAATAAATGACGTAATATACCGAATTAAGAAGTTGCCGAAAGGTAAACCTAAAGTAGTTCACATAAATCGTCTTGCACCTTATGATGGCTCAAATGAAACCGAAGAAGTCCGAACCCTTCAAAATAAGATCAAAGATGATCGGCGACCAAGCTTTAATGAATTTATGTCAAATTACGCAGAGAGAAAGAGTGCTAGATTCGGCGTGACGACAGAAGTTCAGCAGGATCTTTTTAGTGTTCCGCATAACGTCACTCTAGCCCACTGTGTTGCCCAAGATCTTGAGATGACTAAAGGAATCTCATCCGTATTTTATAAAAATTTCGGTCGCTTGGATGAGTTAAAAAACCAGCAGCCTAAAGTTGGAAGAGTACTGAGATTAGAAGATGGTTCTCGATCTTTGCTGTATATGGTGACCAGGAAGTCGTATACAGACAGGGCAACCTACGAGAATATATGGTGTGCTCTAACTAATTTAAAGAAAATCGTCTGCAATTACGACATTAAGAATTTGGCCTTACCCAAGATAGGCCGTGCACTAGATAATCTGGATTGGAAGATTGTCAGAAGCATGCTTGAAGTGATCTTCCGAGAAACCGGCGTAAGGATTACTGTGTGTTGTACTAATCCGAAGAGATCGTGTCCTTCAAAGACACTAGACTGTTATTTCTTTCTGAGGGGTTCATGCAGAGCTGGAGAATCCTGTAGATTCCGCCATCCTAGGCCTACATATAGAGTTGCTGATCGGGACGCTCAGATCTAAGAGGGGAGCAGTGTTACGAACATGCATTTAGTGTGGCCCGCCTAACAGTTGCATCTCGAAGCATCTCGGGCATCGAGAATGATCGATAGATCTTTCGACCGCAAGAGAACAATCCGTCAGGTATTTGACTGAATTAGAATTAGAGGTGGGAATGTTCTAGAATATAGTAACTTTGGTATATATATGTAACGGTGTTAGGAGTAAGTTTAGTTGATAAGAGAGTACCGAAGTACCGAACTATAAAGTTATAAATAAATATATTTATATAAATTCGAATTGCTCGTTTTATTTAAACACGCTACAATATATTAGACTTAAGTAATGTCACATCTCTTTCCATGACCTACCCAGGAGGCAATAAGTCAACATTCTCTGGCATATTCAAGAATATGTCATAGAATATTGGCGTATTGGAGATGTTTTAGGCCTCGTTAAGATTCCCCGTCATATGTCTCAATATACAGAGCATAGAAAGACGTGAGACAGGCCTACGACGTATATTATATTCTGTTTCCTCGACCATGCTTTGTTTATTGAGAAATTGCATATAAACCGTGTATGGCTCATTTAACATCTTTTAGTGATCTGCTGAGTATCTTTTGTATCAGGAGGCTGCACGAACACTAGATCTTAACTTAATAAGAACGGTTCATTAATTTGCCAGTGACTCATAACAGATCAGATTTTTATTATACACAAGGTTGGCTAGAATTTAGTTCAACGGCTACTACTTTCGGGTAGTCTACCACTGACTAAACAATACTACCCCCCTGTTTTTACACTGAAATATACAAATATTCTTCGTAAGCAAAAACGTGAAAGGGGAAACATGAAAACATACAAAAAAAATACAGTAACTCTGGAAATATTTTTTTAAATTGTAAAATAAAATAAACATTGCTAAACTTTAAATAATAGCCAATTTTTAACATTAAAAATAAGATAACATTCTGAAATTTTGAATATTGTACAAAGTTTGTATGATAATTTTCAAAGCAATTCATTTCTACATAAAAAGTAATTAGCGAGGCATTGCTGTATATGCTGTATGTAAGCATTGGAACTGGTTACATTTTCAATTTGTTCTAGTAACTTGGTCATATTGACACTAGTTGTTGTCGAAATTGGATGATTGAAATTGTCATTTAAAGCCACAATACGGATTCTGTCACCCTTTTTGTAGCCAATTTGTTTTTTTTATATCGTTAAGAGCAGAATCTAATTTCTTTTTCAAAGAGTCTTGATTAAGGCCACCACGTACATAGTTTTTACAGCACAGTTGGAAAATGCATTGATGAGCATTGAATGTTTTAATTTCTAGCTGGTTTATAACATTTACAGACCACATCTTGATACGTGTGTACTCTATGAGTATTCAACTGTGAATAAAGAGTTCGACATGTGGCACACTATTAACTGCGGCAGTCATAGCGGAGGCATTAAGTACTAGGCTGTTTTCATAGTTAAGAGTAAAGCCTTTGATTTTAGTCATCTCTTTTCCCTTGACTGTTTTGTAGTAATAACTTTTTGGACCAGTTGCCTGCCATTCTACAATATAATCATTTCCCCCAAGCTCATCGCTCCAATCACCTAACATTTCACCTGTTTCGACGGAGTCTGTGTCGAAATAAGCTACAGCCCCTCCTAGTCTATCAATCATATCGTACAGTCTTAGACGAGCGTTACTTGTCGTAAATAAAGCCACAAAAATATTTGTAGATGTGGGGTCTTCTAAAAATACGTCCTTGTAATCCTATAAGACTTGGGCTATGTGATCATTAACAAATATCACATTAGTTATGTTGATTTTATCATCGAGCAATATTTCATACAATCTTTTGAGGTCCACAACATACTCTGTCTGATTCATATTCATTCTTTGCCCAAACTTGCCCCATAGACTATTCAAGCATAGTTTAGCGACTGCTCGTTTACCAAGATTTGGAGATATTTTGTCTAAGTCTAAATCTACGCCCATTTGTTCTTTTACAACCCGAACGTATTCTTCGTTTGAGGCATATGTATGTGGACTAGTTTCTAATTTTATTTTCATAAAATCTTCGACATAGCCCTTAAATAAATCCGTCGAAGTTTGTTCAAAATTCCACACCTCGTACACTTCTAATATTTTATACCCCTTTTCTATGGCTTTATTGATCTCTAGAGTCGTCCACGTACCTTTTAATGCACGTTCTGAGTCATCATGATCACAATTTTCGCAATCTTCCAAGACGCATTGATTACACAATGGAAACATTAATTTGTCAGTTTTGACAGGTAGGACTGGGTGATATAAGTTGTTAGGTGGCAGTATTTGACAATGTAATAGGCCAAACCAAGAGGGGTCGTATGATTCAACTGCATGTATTTTAGCAGGGTAGCCAATGGGGTACCGGTCATAATACTGTACCGTCGGGTAAAGCGATACAATATCTATATATCTAAGCTTTTTACCAATCACATTTAGTTTTATGGCGTTTGTTCGTCCTCCAAAGAATGCTTCACGAGGCTTTAAGGGTTCAACAATTTGAGGGCTCGGTGCATTTTTACATTCTTTTGATTTTATTTATACACATTCCCAAATTTCTACTAGTTTGTACCCAGCTTCTTTTATTTGTGCGGCTCTCCTCATTGTTCTTTCGTACAAGTCGCTCATTGTTTCGTTATTAATATGGTTAATTGTGTTGGCTGCAAAACACTCTGGATGGCCATGCCAAAAAGAACCGTGGTACTAGTACACAGTATTTGTACAGGCATCATAACCATACACTTTTGCCCCGCCGATCGTAATTTCGCCTCCGTTAAGAGCATGTTGTACGTCTGTAAACTGACTCTTGTCTTGTCCTTTTTTTCAACCCCAATAGTGTTTGGTTGCAGATATTTGGATCTATATATAGCCATACAAACACTAGCAATGGTCAGATATTGGAATGGGTCTATGTTGGCTATTCCCAAAAATTCCTTGCGAAATTCTAAACACCCACGCCTCAGAATATCTACATCAGAGTCACAGTATGCTAAAATTTCCCTTTTAAAATTAAAATCGTCGTTTTTATGGGCCTCATGCCATTTTAAAAATTCAGCCTTTTGTTTGGGCTTCATGGCATTTGGCCCGTAATACGAGGGTGTTTTCATCATATAGCACTGATGTTTGTTTGTTTGTTTATTTATTTAACGGGATGAACCCTTTTTCCTTACAAAAATTACAATATACACATATAATTAACATATAAACTGTAGTGATATATTACAATTTTAAAAAGTATTAATAACATTAATGTCTTAATTTCTTTAAACTGTTCTTGAACGAGGACACGGATAAATTAAACAATTCAACACTATCTTGCAAATTATTGGCAGTTCTCAACATCCTTGTGATTGACTCACTTTTACCATAATTAGTGTGATGAAACTTTAGTCTAAACAGGTCAGGAGAGCGTGTTCTTCTAGAATTTACATTAAAAACAATTAATTCCAGCAGTTCCGGACAATCAACATAACCATTAAGAATTTTATGCAAAAAACGCAATTCACACTCAGATTCTCTATTTTCCAAAGTTTTCATATTAAGTTGACAAAGAATATAGTTATAATCACAGTTAGTTCTATTAAAATCCATTTTATACCTGCAAATTCTTAGGAATTTATTTTGAACTCGTTCGAACTGATCAATATACATATTATAATATGGATACCAAATAATATTACAATATTC
Organism: Diabrotica balteata; assembly: GCA_918026665.1. Classification (NCBI taxonomy): domain Eukaryota; kingdom Metazoa; phylum Arthropoda; class Insecta; order Coleoptera; family Chrysomelidae; genus Diabrotica; species Diabrotica balteata. Next base: position 73,777,517 of record OU898282.1, on the reverse strand, counting down.
CAAAATGGACCGAACTAGAGAACAATACAAAATTTTGAAAGTAAATATTGAAAATTCTCGGGAGTTCCTTTGAACAAAGCCGAGCATTCTATAAGCCCGCGATGTAATATTATTAATATGCCTATCAAACATTAGTCTTTGGTCAAATGTAATTCCAAGGTCTCTAATTTGATTTACTTCTGTAATCGATACTCCCTTAAGTATGTATGTTCTATATAACTGATGTTTAGTATTCCTGGAAAACGTAATTTTATAGCACTTTTTTATATTTAAATATAAGGCATTAATGTCACACCAACGAGATAAATTATTTAAGTCAGACTGAAGAGCATCCATATCAGAGGTATTTTTAATTGCTTTAAAGATCTTTATGTCATCAGCAAACAATAGAAATTCACTATTATTAATTACTGATGATATATCATTCACAAACAGATTAAATAGAAGTGGGCCTAAGTGAGAACCTTGAGGTACACCCGAAGTAACATTAATCGCTTCAGAAACAAAATTACCATATTTTACTATTTGTGAACGATCTGTTAAATAACTCTGATCCAATCCAATAAATTATCTCCAATTTCGTATCCACGAAGTTTAGCAATTAATATTTCGTGATTTACCCTGTTAAATGCTTTGGCAAAATCAGCATATATGGAGTCAACTTGTTTTCCCGATTCCATAGATTCAACAATGAAGTTTGAATACAAAATAAGATTTGTACAAGTAGATTTCTTTTGATAGAAACCATGTTGTTGACCGAGAATTAAATTTTTACAATCGTAGGTTAACATATGGTTAACAAAAAAATCAAGCAACTTTGGTAGTTCAGACTGCAAACAAACAGCCCTGTAATTTTCAACATTATTCATTTGACCAGATTTAAAAATGGGTTTTAAAAAACTCACTTTCCAAAAATCAGGAAATGTAGAAGAAGTTAAGGACTTATTGAATAATAACTGAATAGGTTTAGCAAGAGTGAATACACATTTTTTAATAAAATACATTGGTATACCATCTGGACCCGCTGTCAGTTTCCACGGATTATTCTGTATCTTATCAATAATATCCTTAACATTAATTAAATAATTATTAGCACTAACATAATTTTCGTACTTAAAATTAGGAATCTGATTTATTTCTTCTTTATTATAGACATTCGAAAAGAACCCAGCAAATAAATTCACAATATCTGAACCATTTTCACTACTTTCATTACCATAACTCATACTCGATGGTAGAATATAAGATTTGCGTTTATTATTAATATATTTCCAGAAAGAACTAGAATTATGAAAAATGCTAGCCTCAATTCCATTCACATGACGCCTTTGTAAATACTTGCTAAGCTCTTTACATTGTTCCCTGAGATCGGAAAAAAGACAATAGTTCTCATCACCACCAGTCATTTTAAATTTTTTATGTGCTTTTTTCTTCTCATAAAGTAAATGTTTTAACTCTGATGTAAACCATTTGGGATATGTAGATGTTTTAAATTTTTTTAATGGTATAAACAATTCGATTAAATAAAATAAAATATCATAAAAATCTTTAACTACGTCATTAATGCTTTTGTTAAGAAATAATAAATTCCAGTCAACTTCTGCTAAATAATAATTTAAAGCAACATAATCACCATTTTTAAAGTCAAAATAGTATTCTTCATAATTAAGGACAGATTCTTTTATATCAACAATTACGTCAAAATTGACTGGTGTATGATGATAGCTATCTCTACGAATGTGTTACAATTCCTGCACATCGAGTAGCCACACACATGCTCCTTGGCTCTTTTACATACTTTATTGCACTTTTCACATTTAAATACTTCTTTGCAAACTTCTGTATGGTTTGCCAGACATTCATCATTGTAGCAATAACGATTACAGTTCTTGCACAGAATTTTGTTTTGGACGGCGTGCTCAGGTAGGTTAGGTACGGTCGCTACGCGGCACTACCCAACCTAATAAATTAACCATAACTACGCGTCTGTCAAGTAATACCTAACCCAATAAATTCGGTGACGTTTTTTACGTGACGTGTGACTTTCGGCATTTTAAAAGACAGAGACACAATAACAGAGTATACCAGAGGGTAACAGAGGGTAGCAGAGGGTAGCAGAGGTACACAGAGGGTAGCAGAGGTACACAGAGGGTAACAGAGCGTCATAACAGAGACATACAGAAGCCTTTAGTGACACATATGCTGCTGCACAGAGGGTTACCAGACATCATCAGATACACGCTAACAGAAGGCATAGAAGCGAGACTTACAGACGTCATCAGAGACATGCTAACAGAAGGGTAGATATATAAATACATGGACTCAAAGTCGAGAATTCATTTGCTAACATGTCTTCAAACAGAGCGATTCAAGTAAAAAAACTTGCTACAATTGTAAAAGCAAAGCACAAAGATCTTAAAAGAATGCAGGCTAATGAAAAAGAACTACTAGAATCAACGTTTAAACCTGTAACTACACCTCTTAATGAAATACTCAACTACACGAATGAAATTAACACTAATTAAACAACAGATCTCTACGAAGACGAAGCACAAACTATTCAAACAAATCACCCCCACTGCCGAGGAAGTTCGACGTACTCAAGCAGTGAAGAAGAAAATACAACGTGCAGGTAAAAGACTACATACAAAAACTACATTTAGAAAAATTATTTGTTAAGATCATTGTGTTAGTGTTTTGAGATACATTGCCTGTGCTGCTGGTACTTCGTCGAGATGGAGATGGACTTTTGGGTAAACCTCACTCCCTTTACGAGAGAAGAGTATTTAAATCAGAACGGTTGCATTTGAGATGAAAGTTCTGTGCACGTAATGAAATTTTTACCCTAGCGAGGAGAGGCATTAACAATTTAGAAAAATATACATCAGAGCATGAACTACACGTAAAATCAACCTGCAAGTGTGAAAGGGTTCAGGAAGGTATTAGAAAAAAGTGCAGCCAATGAAAAGAGAAGAGAATTTTACAAAACTGAACGTGGGATGGCGATAAGAAAATCATACAAAGAAAAACTGGTTAAAAACGTAACATAATTGCTAAACTAATGAATTTAGGTTTAAATAAAAAGGCCGAACTGCAAAGAGAAACTATTTTAAAATTGTTAGAACTATTATAAGTTTTTAATAAATAATACGTAATATTTTCGTATTTTATTTACATAAAAAAAAAACACTTTTTGAATGTGGTAATCATTGGAATTTTATTTAGAATAGCTCAGTCCAAGCTAGACTGTATAATGTCTAACAAAGAATTGATCCAATTAATTTGTATTGAATTTTCGTCCAAGGTTGACTTAAATGTCTAAACCAAGATGGCCCTCTTCAACAGGGTAGCACCACGTGCCCTGGACGAGGAACGTTGCCGAATCATAATCGATCAACTCCGCCCAGAAATCTGTCGATTCCTGAGAGTAGACCCGAAAAAGGACCAAGGAAGACCTCCTTATAGTCGTAGATGAGCTGGAAATGGATCTACAAGCCAGTCCGATGCCTCTCTCAACCAGTCAAAGGCAGGAGAGGTCAGCACCCAGGCCAGACCGTCAGCTGCAGCACCTGCAGGACCGTCCGCCACCAGACCAGCCACTACACGACCAGAGACCTCGAAAGTCCGAGGATGGAGACGTAGACTGGAGACGTAGAGGCAACCAGAGCCATCACCAGAGCCACAGCCGGCCTGGTAAACAAGAAGAAGCCACTCCGGCTTCCATAAACTACATGGAGATGCTGAACACCCTAGAGGTACTAGACAATTCTAAACCACAGCTGAACTCTTTGGAAATGACAACCACTCCCACATCTGAGACCTTCACCATGAAGGAAGTCTGCACTGCACCACTCCCAGAAATCCCAGCCGAGATCAACTCCAGACCAATCACGGCCCTGATAGACTCCGGTGCAAACACGAGCTTCGTCAAAAGGGACCTAGTCAAGGAGATGATGACAGAAGAATCCAACGCCACAGTCCGCCTAGCCAATGGACAGGCGACGAGATGTCTGCAGCCAATCGACGTCGACGTCGTGCTCGACAATAAATTATCAACTACAATCAGGTGCCACCCAGTAGACAACCTACACAAGGACCTGATAATAGGCACATCATGGTTACAAGAAGAGGATGCCCGCATCAACTTCAGACGGAAGCGCTTCCACGCAGGGATTGCCGCCAACCGCCAAACCATAACCTGGGGGACGCCAACTACCGACCCACCAGACCGAGAGTATCAAGACGCCTATGACGGAGATATCCACCGGCGACCAACCAAGTCCGCCAAACCGCCGAAGAAAAGCCGTTAATCGTGCCGATCACGGACCAGCCGAGCCAGGGCAGTCAGCCCAACCCACGAGAGGAAAAGCATTCAAAGCAACTCGAAAAGGCGCATCACCACCTGGAGAAACCGAGAAGCCCTCATCACCTCAACCTAGGGACCCGCTACGAAGAGAGTACGTGCCTCCGAGATGGAAAAAGTGCCACAAAAAAAAAAGACAGTAATTGACAAAGACAATTTCTTTTAATTCAATTATAATGTTTTGTTCTTTTTCGAATTTTTGCACTTATGTTACTTTATGTTATACAGCATGTCTTATATTTTTATTGTTATGTACAATATTTTGTTTAATAAAGTAACTGAATCTCCTGAGGATCTCGAAAGCGGGGGGGATGTCGCCAAATGCAGATTTTCAGAGCTTGTGATTGGCTAAAAAGCAACAATATTGCGACCAATCACAATTTTGAAATCTGCTGCTCGACTTCTGAATTATTTATGGTAAAAATGCAACAGACTTGCAACCAATAATAATATCAGGAATCGAGCATCTGGGCTATTGTGCTGGTTCATTGGTCCGCGGCCAGAAATGACCGTTGGACGGTGACCTAGATATTTTTCTTTAAAAGAAATGCACGAAGGCTGATACGGCAGACTAAACTAAAAACCTCTCCTCTGTCACACCAGACATCAGGATGGAAGGGTCAGTTAAGGCATACATCTCTCCCGATGCCCTGCTATCACCCGATTCCCATTCTTTCTCCGACACATTCATCCAGGAAACCACACCCACACGAACCACCAAGGACTTTCAACCCTCTGCCTTAGCGAGGCTGCCATCTCTCTCGCGTCGTCTGTCTCTTATTCACTCTTAATTCGGCCTGCGACAGTCCGAACCCTACCAAGGTGCTACTCGCTTGTCTTAAAATTCTGTTGCGAGTTCCCTCTCTTCTCGTTCTTTTGTCAGGGAGAGCAGCTCCCTGACAAATTTGTGGATCCGTGTCCACCACCACTTATCCCTCATCATTTTCTCCACCATTTCTCTCACGGAATCAAACATTCTGCAGTTACACTCTCTTACAAACTTCTCTCTTTCATCCGCCCAACGCTCACACTCCAACATCGTGTGTGTCACAGTGTCCGAGAAACCACAGTAAAGGCACTGATCGGACTGAGCTCTCCTAAACCTGAAAAGGTAGCTGCGGAAGCAGCCATGGCCTGTGAGCATTTGCGTTAGATAGTAATCCAGCTGCCTATGCCCACAGTCCACCCAGCTTCGAAGGTTCGGGATTAGTGACTTCGTCCACTCCGCCACATCACGTGTTGCCTCCCACTCTTGTTGCCACTGTCCGATTGAAACTAATCTCTCGGCCAGTCTTATCTCATTCATTTCTCGCTCTCCAATGTTCCGCCCCCTACGACTGTAAATCCTTGCCCTTTCACCTGCCAGCACATGTAAAGGAACACAGCCGGTGATAACACACAGAGCGGCAGCTGACACAGTCCTGTAGGCACATGCTACCCGCAGCAGACTGGTTCTGTCCACGCGTACCATGAGCCTCTTGTAAGTTGGTATTTCTACCGCGTCACTCCAGACTGGGGCCGCGTAGAGGACGACAGATTGCACAACACCGTGGAGCACCCTTCTCCTTTCGGATTTGGGACCACCGATATTAGGCATTATCCTCCCCAGCGCAGCCATTCTCTGAACAGCTCTGCGGGTCACCCCCCTCAAATGTTCCCCCCAGCTCCCACTCTGGTGGAGAGTAACTCCCAAATACTTAACGTACTTTTTGGGCGTCACTCTCACTCCCGCGCACTCAAATTCCACCCTATCTCTCTTTCTGTAGCCTCTGAGTACTACAGCCTCCGTCTTATCCCCCGCGAGAGAAAGATCATGCTCACTCATCCAATCCTCAACTAGAACACACGCACGCGTAATCCGAAGCAAGACTGATACGGCAGACTGGGTCAGGATAGGTCCGCCAGTCCAGCCTCCTCAGGCATGTAGAGATACTCAGATAGATTCAGTTCTCTGAGACTCAAACCAATTTCTAGTTATTTCACCTTTAAACCTTTGACGGAGTTCCAGCGTGGACTCTGTCGATTTGCGAGCGCAAATCCCGGCGGCCATTTTTGGACGATTTATTTATGCAATTTCGACTTAGTCGAAATTTGCTGATATTTTGTTCAGAAGCGTCGTCGTGTAGCCGAGTGAATCTTAGTTCTTTTCAAAGCTGAGATTAACACGGATTTGCAAGTCGTGTAAGAAAGTGTTTTCTTCCAGGTATCCTAAGTTCCTTACTTTACAGGACTTAGCCACCGGACGACGTGAGAAATAAAGTAATAACATAGTGTTTTATTTCATTTTCTATTTGCAATCTCTTTCAGGTACACTGATATAACCTGTTGGAGTAGTTTTACAGGTACACTGTTAAAACCTGGTAAGTTAGTTTGCAGGTACACTGTTGAAAACTGGGTAAGACATTTTAGGTCTGAAATATATGTTGACACTTTGTATGATTGTATTACTTGTTCTCTTTCAGAAATAAACATACTTTATTTTCCCGTAGGAATATCTTCGATATTCGGAAGTAACTTTTTATTTTATTTCTTGTATCTATTTCTTATTTACAGGTTCAGCGACTTTCCGAAATTTCCGAAATTTCCGAAATAAATATTTCGAATTTCCTCTATAGCTAAGGTCTGGAGCTAATTATAGTTCCTTTTCAGATTCTTAGATTTAACACCTTAATTGTTACTCTATTTATTTGATTCTTGCAATAAACGAAGCATTTTATTGTTCTTATTAAGGCAGATTTATTCCACAGCTAAAGGTGTCCATAGCAATCCACTATGGCCACCGACCGGGATCCTTATTCCCTTAGGTCCTTAGCAACAGATAGAGCGTGTACGGAGCCTGGTCTCACGCCCACAAGGCTAGAGGCTCAATCCCGTTACCGGCACGCAAAAGAAGATTTACTCTCATTTCTTATCAGTTAGCTCTGGCGTTAAGACGTGCTCTCTTATATGCTCTTGCCGTAAGTTTTTTTGAATTTTTTCAAATAGATATTACATTTTCAATTTTGAATTTGTACACGTTTTTGAAACTTTTTAAAGTTTTTAGTTATTTCAAAATTTTGCTTAATTTTCGAAATGTTTCAAAATTGGTCATTGAAGTTTTTAGCGCGTAGGTTCATAACTACATTTTGTGCGTACCTACATAGTTTCCAACTCTCATGCGAGCAGCATACAGGGGGTTCTCTTAGTCACGGGGAAGAAAATTTGAAAAATTTGTTGGAAAGTGCACTGAATGATGCAAAGACACAGGGCGGCTACAAAAAAGGTGATAAAATTCGCATAATTGCCCACAATGACAATTTCAATCATCCGATATCGACAAAAGTAACCACAGAAGACAATATGGATAATCTGTTGCAACAAGTTGAAAACATATTAATATCTAACGATACGGTTCTTTTGGGTGAAACAAAATTTGATATTCAAATCTTTAAGATGCCTAGGGGTAGCGGTCGGCGTAGAATAATAAATTTGTCAGAGGATCGCCGAACCAAAAAGAGCATTACAAGGATTGTTAATGCTGATAATCTTTGTGGGGCCCGAGCGATCATAATAGGATTAACATACGTCACAACAGAGATTTTGGGACACAAATTGATCAAAAGGAATACTCAGAGCATACGTGATGGACGAAAATTGCAGACTGTTTTGGCCGAAAAACTGTGCACGCTGCTAGGTGGTAACTACGAAGACGGTTTGACTCTAGAGGATTTTAAGAAGGCAGAGGAATTGCTGGATGTACAAATTAAGATAATCTGCGCTGAAAACTTCAATACTATCATCTACGAAGGCGCTGAAAAAACAACTAAACTTTATTTATATAAAAACGGGAATCACTTCGACGTGATTAATAGCTTGAAAGGTTTGTATGGCACACATTTTTACTGTACAAAGTGCGATACACCTTATCAGGGCGCAAATAAGCACAAGTGCAAGAAAGCACCACTTTGCACAGTTTGCAGACAACCTGAGCACGCCGTCCAAAACAAAATTCTGTGCAAGAACTGTAATCGGTATTGCTACAATGATGAATGTCTGGCAAACCATACAGAAGTTTGCAAAGAAGTATTTAAATGTGAAAAGTGCAATAAAGTATGTAAAAGAGCCAAGGAGCATGTGTGTGGCTACTCGATGTGCAGGAATTGTAACACATTCGTAGAGATAGCTACACATCAGTGCTATATGATGAAAACACCCGCCAAAGGAGGATTTTGTGGCGTACCTTGTATATGTAATAGTCGTAGTACCGAAGTAAATAAGGGGTGTCAATACAATACCAAAGCAAAAACTATTTGTAAAGAACCATGTACATGCAACGACCTCTCTAAAACTCCCATAAATCGATGCACATATACAGAAAAATATTTATTTTTCGATTATGAGACAATGCAGGAAACCGGAATTCATGTGTCGAATCTTATAATAGTCCGTGATTATGCGGATGACAAATATGTTTTTAAAGATAACGAAGAGTTCTGTAAATGGTTAATTTCCGAAGAGCATAGAGGGTATACAGCAATCGCTCACAACGCTAAGGTTTACGACTCATATTTTATTTTGAAATACTGTGTAGAAAACACGATAAAACCGTACACCATCTACAACGGGTCAAAACTGATGCTTTTGGAAGTACCTGCTATTAAACTAAAAATAATTGATAGTTCGAATTTTGTTGCCGGACCATTAGCGGGTTTCCCTAAAACTTTTGGACTGACTGAGCTGAAAAAGGGGTATTTCCCACATTATTTTAACAAGCCAGAGTACCTTTCATACACTGGTCCAATCCCCGATACCTCGTATTACGGGCCAAATGCCATGAAGCCCAAACAAAGGGCTGAATTTTTAAAATGGCATGAGGCCCATAAAAACGACGATTTTGATTTTAAAAGGGAAATTTTAGCATACTGTGACTCTGATGTAGATATTCTGAGGCGTGGGTGTTTAGAATTTCGCAAGGAATTTTTAAGAATAGCCAACATAGACCCATTCCAATATCTGACCATTGCTAGTATTTGTATGGCTATATATAGATCCAAATATCTGCAACCAAACACTATTGGGGTTGTAAAACAGGACATAAAGGAGACGTATAGCCTGGTATCGTTAAAATGGCTGAGTCAGTTTCCAGACGTACAACATGCTCTTAACGGCGGCGAAATTACGATCGGCGGGGCAAAAGTGGATGGTTATGATGCCTGTACAAATACTGTGTACCAGTACCATGGTTGTTTCTGGCATGGCCATCCAGAGTGTTTTGCACCCAACACAATTAACCATATTAATAACAAAACAATGAGCGACTTGTACGAAAGAACAATGAGGAGAGCCGCACAAATAAAAGAAGCTGGTTACAAACTACTAAAAATGTGGGAATGTGAATGGATAAAATCAAAAGAATGTAAAAATGCACCGAGCCCTCAAATTGTTGAACCCTTAAAGCCTCGTGAAGCATTCTCTGGAGGACGAACAAACGCCATAAAACTAAATGTGATTGGTAAAAGGCTTAGATATATAGATATTGTATCGCTTTACCCGACGGTACAGTATTATGACCGGTACCTCATTGGCCACCCTGCTAAAATACATGCATCTGAATCATACGACCCCTCTTGGTTTGGCCTATTACATTGTCAAATACTGCCACCTAACAACTTATATCACCCAGTCCTACCTGTCAAAACTGACAAATTAATGTTTCCATTGTGTAATCAATGCGTCTTGGAAGATTGCGAAAATTGTGATCATGATGACTCAGAACGTGCATTAAAAGGTACGTGGACGACTCTAGAGATCAATAGCCATAGAAAAGGGGTATAAAATATTAGAAGTATACGAGGTATGGAATTTTGAACAAACTTCGACGGATTTATGTCTGGCTATGTCGAAGATTTTATGAAAATAAAATTAGAAACTAGTCCACATACATATGCCTCAAACGAAGAATACGCTCGGGTTGTAAAAGAACAAATGGGCGTAGACTTAGACTTAAACAAAATATCTCCAAATCTTGGTAAACGAGCAGTCGCTAAACTATGCTTGAATAGTCTATGGGGCAAGTTTGGGCAAAGAATGAATATGAATCAGACAGAGTATGTTGTGGACCTCAAAAGATTGTATGAAATATTGCTCGATGATAAAATCAACATAACTAATGTGATATTTGTTAATGATCACATAGCCCAAGTCTCATAGGATTACAAGGACCCCACATCTACAAATATTTTTGTGGCTTTATTTACGACAAGTAACGCTCGTCTAAGACTGTACGATATGATTAATAGACTAGGAGGGGCTGTAGCTTATTTCGACACAGACTCCGTTGTTTATATTGATGATGGCGTAAACACCGTCGAAACAGGTGAAATGTTAGGTGATTGGAGCGATGAGCTTGGGGGAGATGATTATATTGTAGAATGGCAGGCAACTGGTCCAAAAAGTTATTACTACAAAACAGTCAAGGGCAAAGAGATGACTAAAATCAAAGGCTTTACTCTTAACTATGAAAACAGCCTAGTACTCAATGCCTCCGCTACGACTGCTATCATACATGATTCCACCAAACAAATCAAGCTCACATATGACCAAATATGCCGTGATGTCCACACCAAAGACCTTGTTACCAGAAAGAGGGTGTCGAAGACATTTAAGATGGATTACAAGAAGCGAAAGATTGTACATAATGATGAGTGTAAAGAATACCCTACCTCTAGGCTACAAGGCCTCTTAGATTGATGTTAATAGTATGCCACATGTCGAACTCTTCATTCACAGTTAAATACTCATAGAGTACACACGTATCAAGATGTGGTCTGTAATGTTATAAACCAGCGAGAAATTAAAAAATTCAATGCTCATCAGTGCACTTTCCAACTGTGCTGTAAAAACTATTTACGTGGTGGTCTTAATCAAGACTCTTTTAAAAGAAATTAGATTCTGCTCTTAACGATATAAAAAAAAAACAAATTGGCTACAAAAAGGGTGACAGAATCCGTATTGTGGCTTTAAATGACAATTTCAATCATCCCATTTCGACAACAACTAGTGTCAATATGACGAAGTTACTAGAACAAATTGAAAATGTAACCAGTTCCAATGCTTACATACAGCTTAAAGATACGAAATTCGACATTCAAATCTTAAAAATGCCTCGCTAATTACTTTTTATGTAGAAATGAATTGCTTTGAAAATTATCATACAAACTTTGTACAATATTCAAAATTTCAGAATGTTATCTTATTTTTATGTTAAAAATTGGCTATTATTTAAAGTTTAGCAATGTTTATTTTATTTTACAATTTAAAAAAATATTTCCAGAGTTACTGTATTTTTTTGTATGTTTTCATGTTTCCCCTTTCACGTTTTTACTTACGAAGAATATTTGTATATTTCAGTGTAAAAACAGGGGGGTAGTATTGTTTAGTCAGTGGTAGACTACCCGAAAGTAGTAGCCGTTGAAATAAATTCTGGCCAACCTTGTGTATAATAACCATCTTAAAAGATGCTCATTCAAATCACCAAGTTCTTATTAAGTTAAGATCTAGTGTTCGTGCAGCCTCCTGATACAAAAGATACTTAGCAGATCACTAAAAGATATTAAATGAGACATACACTGTTTATATGCAATCTCTCAATAAGCAAAGCATAGTCGAGGAAACAGAATATAATATACCTACGTCGTAGGCCTGTCTAACGTCTTTCTATGCTCTGTATATTGAGACATATGACGGTAAATCTTAACGAGGCCTAAAACATCTCCAATACGCCAATATTCTATGACATATTCTTGAATATGCCAGAGAATGTTGACTTATTGCCTCCTGGGTAGGTCATGGAAAGAGATGTGACATTACTTAAGTCTATTATATTCACGTAAATTTTATAAACAACCTGTACAAGAAGCCCAGAAAGCAACAGCTCCCATTAGTTTACGAGAAGTCCAGAAAGAAGAAGCTCGGCAAACATTATTTTACGAGAAAGTCCTGAAAGAAGAAGAAACCTTGAAGGTCTATAAAAAGTATTGTACAAGAACCCTGAAAAATTAAAGAACAAAAGAATACGACCCTTAAACATTATTTTACGAGTCTAAGAGGACCAGAAGAAGTCTGATAAAACATTATTTACAAGAAGAAGACCAGCAATTGTAACATGAACTACACTGTAACACAAAGAAGAAGACAACTGTTAATCGATGATTTATTGAAATCCTGTATGTATTATATCATTAAATACTTATACTATTGTTCGCGTTTTATAATTAGTTTCGCGTATAAGTTTTTGGAGGGTAGAGGGGTAAACCTTTGATACTTTACTCGCGAAGAACTAAGCCAGCATATTTTACTGTGTATAATCCCTTTTCCATCACGAACTAAAATGCGTATATCTGTAACCAAAAGAGTTTTAATTTTTTGATTGTACCTACGTATTTTTAACTTACCTCTCCGAATAACATGACGATTATAACCATATGCCAGAGTGTACTATACTCGGTTTTGTCGAAAGGCCAAGCGCGATATCTATTGTCGTTTAACACATTTTAAACACAGATTTTTTATCGGGCTGTAATACATTTTACTATTGTTTATTTCTGTACACTACATATTACCCTTTTTGTCTATAAGGATATTATTAGTATGATAACTCATTTTCTTATCTCCACCTAGCAGTTTGAGGTTTTGTCATTTGTATATCATAACTTTATTAATTTCCAGTGTTTCTCATAACCGTCTAAAATAGTAAAA